>CAVNYN010245308.1:0-29216 GCA_963692815.1 Nyctanthes arbor-tristis | reverse complement strand
AGCCGAAATTGATTCTACCATCAAATTTCTCCACTTCGTATTTTGCCATATCTTTCCTGTGCTCCACCTTGAACAAAACCTGACTCTCTGATACCACTATTGGGAATTAATGTAGATTCCCCGATTACGCCCGCAGGATCGTTGTTTAAGGAATTTAATGAGACTAGGGAAACATAAAAGAACGAAGACAAATTTACGGACTATCAAAGCTTTTCACTATATGATTCAAGTCGCTACAACCATATAGAATTTCACTCACCAACCCACAACCCCCAAGTATTACAAGAAAAATACTCAAGCTCTACAGCACCTAAAATTTCTACTCTTTGAACAAACCTCAAAGAGTTACAAGAAAATCTCACAAGATGCTAAGCTCGCCAATTTTTCTCTCAAAGACTCAAGTCACTCTTGTACCTAAAAAAAAAGGAAAACACATCTATTTATAGGCTTTGTTTACTTGAAAGATAAGATAATTCCTTTTAGGATTTGGATTCCTTTTCCTCTAAGAACTCTTCTTTTTTTCCTTTTCCTTTTCAACTTTGGATTATTTTTTACAATAAACCCAACATATAATACCTCAATTGCCGCATTTATTGATAGGTAGTATGCTAATTTACATAAGTATTTATTTGTCCAAGCTTTCTAGCATTTGTTTATCCATGTTAATTTATGGTTTTCAAGCATTTCTCACTCCTTAATTCATATCCAACCAAAGCATATAAGCTCAATGCATCACAAATTACAAAAATCAAGAAAAAGAGATGCAACGAGTGAAGCCTCAGAAGCAAATCAACATTGATATAACTTTAAGGTTATCGTATTACAAAAAAATCCAAGAAAATGAGAAGAGGCAATCATCCAAAGGTTTTATCCAGTACCTTTTATCCAGTACCTCTTGATTTTGTTGTCTCCACAAAGTAACAATACCCTTTTATTGCACCACATTATGATTTCTGAAATTAAATGAGAATCAAAATTACACCATCTGTTGGCTGCCATTTTTCACCTTCTTTGGAAATTCCAAGGACCAAAACTTCCTCAAAAAACAATCAATGCTTCACAACAGGAGTTCAAAATCCAGCAAATAAGAGAAAAATGAAAAAAAAATACAAAAAAGAAAACCCATATCATGATTTCAGAAATAATAATTTCAAATAAAGTCTTCTTAAGCATCAATTTCAATGGTATAATTAGAGCTTATCAAATAATAAAACATTTCAATAGCTTAAATTGGCATATCCTCAATTTCAGAAAGGGGAAAAAAAAGAAAAAAAGAATTGAAAAACCAATTGAACACCTAATTTCTCTACATTGTGTCATGGGGAAAAAAGCAAATCAGAAATTAAAAACCAAAAAATACTTGAAAGTTTACCTGTCTCTACCACAAACCATATAGGTAGAAAAATTGAAGAGTCATATCAATATCAAGTCTCAAGAGAAGGGGCAATCACGACATGGTTTTAATTGTAGAAGAGAAAAAACAACAATTACATGGAAAATGTGTTAAGAAAGCAAAAACAGAAGAAGTCTGCAATGTAGATCAAGAGGGAATCTAGTACATAATGATCGTGTTTATTCCACAGCAAGACATCGGAAAGAGTCGCTCATGTTCAAAAACCAGTAGGAAAATGAACTTACGTTTTAATATACAAAATATGAATCATCGATTCTAAGTTTTTTATACTTAAAAAAATGAAAATTAAGAGAGTTTAGGCAGGAAAATGGAAGGATTTAATACCCAAATGTAAGGGCATCCTGTGATAAGGCTGCCGGTGATTTTGATGCCGAAATAAGCCATTTCGCCACATCGCCAGAAGGAGAAAACCAAAGGCATCGGTGTTGCCAGAGGATAAGAGAGATGAAAAAGCAGGATGGATAAATAATATAATTGCAATTAGTTGGGGGAAAATTCCAGACAGAAAGGAAAAAAAGTTTTGAAAGGGTGAAAGAGTTCCATTGGAGATGTAAAAAGTGTGTCAGGCGTTTTTACTTAGATTAGATAGGAAAATTGCACAGCCATCTTCAAGGCATCTCCAATGCAAAGTCAAATGAAATATCTTGGCTCACAATTCAACATGAGAGAGAATGAGAGATACACACATTTTTTTTACAAACAATACATGCAAAAAAAATTCATGGGTCCCATATGTTTCCTATTTTCTTTTAATTTTTTATTTCTTTTAATCACTTTAATCTCTTTTACCCCACTTTTTCTGTACTTTTTCTTCATCGTGTGAACTGCAATGTCATAAATATTTGCATTCTTTTGCACCCCCTCTACTATTATTTTATTATTATTATTTTTGAATATGTCTTTATCTCCCTCTTCTTTTTTTTTTTGAATCTCCCTCTATCTTTCTTCACTTTTCTCTCTCATTCCACTCAATTTTTCTCTCCTTTTTAGGCCTGGGCATCAGACATATTGGGTCAGGTTTGGGCCCAACCCAAACCCGACCAGACAAAATTTCATGTTGTTGAATTAGAAACCGAGTTGATCCTACTCGATTCGTCAACCTGAGTCAGCTCCGGTTGGGCCACCATTTACTGGCCCTAATGGCAGTGAGGCCTAATAATTCCCAAAAAAATTTAAAAATCCTCTAAGCCACAAAAATCAACACAAAAAAAAGGTAAAATGCAGTTTCTACTTTCTAATGTACATCACAATAACACAAATCAAGATTCAAGCCACCAATTATGTACATCCCAATCCGACCTCAAAGTAACCCAAATCAAGATTCAAGCCACAAAAATAGCACAGGCAGTAGCAGCGTGAACATGAAGCAGCACCGGTGGTAGGAGCTTTAGCAGCGGCGGCGGAACGGAGTGTCACGGTGCTGGTACAGTAGTAGAAACAACAGAGGGTCGCGGCGGCAGTAGCAGGCAGAGGTGGAGGTGGCAGCAGCAGCAAGCAGCGGTAGACGACGGAGGAACGGAGGGTCGCAACGAGTTGATGCCAGCAGCAATAAAGACTGAAGAGTGGAGAGAGTAGAGGAAGATGAAAGATGTCTTGAATTAAGGATTTAGGGTTTGTATGATTGTATTTGTATCTGACTCTCTCTGCTTTTTGTGCATGATTAAAAGGGAAAATTCAAGTCATGTAGAAAGGCCAACGACTTCCCCCAGAAGAGAAGGAAAAAATAAAAAAATCGGGTTGAACTGGTCTAACCTGACTCGGGACCCATGAGTCGGAACCCGACTAGACTCGAGTCGGGTTCTCTACTCCTAAACCAACTACCAACCCAGTTTACTGTACAACCCGACTCAACCTGACCCATTGAGGGTCTAGTCTTCGGTTGGCGGATCATTTGCCTAGCTCCTTTTTCTCTTTATCTCTTTCATTACCTGAGATATTCTACCTTAACTTTGCATTAGAGATTCTCTTAGAGAAAAATGTTCCATTTAAAATATAAAAATCCTATTTTTCTTAGCCAAATTTCAATTAATATAGGGCCACCCAAAACGTGATGACTTAAAGTGTATTTAACAATTCAACCCAAAAAAAAAGGCAAAAGAAAAAAATATTAGCTGAAATTTTAGCCGGGAAAATAACAAAAGGGCTCACTGTCACTCTTCTACTTTTAAGATATAACAATAATAATAATAATAATAATAATAATAATAATAATAATAGATTTAACACCTTCAATGTGTTAATATTAACATCTCTAATGTATTAGTAATTTGATAGCTAAATTTAAAATATTGACATGTCATTTAAAAATCACTTAAAGTGTATTTTTTTTTGTTTACTTATATGACAAACTAAATTTAACAAATCCATTGTGGATGTTCTTAGTCTCCTTAATTTTCTTATTAGGCGTAAATATGAATAATAACCCTTCCTTTTCAAAAAAAAAAAAGAATAAATAAATAAATAAATAAATAAATAAATAAATAAATAATAGTAATCCTTCCGGTTTACCCTATTTCCTCCTAATTTTGCTTATATTATTATGAGTTTCTTTTCAAAACCACTCGAATGTTTTGTAATAAAATCTCTCATCTTACATAACATGTATAGATGTACGCTATACGTATTTAAAATATATATTGCGTAGATGAAAGATATATAATATACATTTATACACGACACATAATGTGAGAAGTTCTGATACAAAACCTCTGATAGGTTTTTGAAAATTTTCCATATTATTATACTGCCTCCGTCCTAAAAAGATATTCATCCTTTCCTTTTTTATTCATCCTAAATTATATTCTCATTTCCTAAGTTAACTTTTTAGAGCTTGTTTGATGCTCATCATTCTTTTAATTTATAATTCTACATACTATTAATTTGATATTTGATTTGACAACTGCTCAGTTACAACAACATATTTCATATCTTTTTACATTTTCAATACATATTCTACATCTCTCCTCATTATAATTTCCTCACATTTTGACAAATAATAAGCATCAAACAAGCTCTTAGTTTTTAATATACTCTTATTTATAATGCATAGTAATAATTAACAACAAAGAACAACTAAAGTAAAATATTAAATAAATTAAAGAGTATATTAAGAAATATATTGTTAAATTATATATTTTTAATTAGCAGACCGAAAGAAGGTTTTTCTCTCCCAGTGGCTCAAAAAAGTCATGAAGTGCTATCTATCCGTCCTCATTTACTCTTCCTCCTCCTCCTTTCCAACTTTCCTTCTTCCTCTCTTCTTTTTGTGTTATGATTTTACGGTCTCCACCGTTATACATTATACTAGTTGCTGATCATAAGAAAGGCTTTTCTTTGCTACTCATTCACAAATGTACTAAATAGTTGTATGTCCATCCTCCTCTCTTCTTCTTCCTTATCCTCTTCTTCTATTGCAATACTTATTCTAACATTTCGATCTTACCGATCATACGGTCGGTTCCACCGCATTTTAGTATACTAATTATTAGTAACATCTATATATTAATAAAAGTAGAAGTAAAATTGAATCTTCAATTGAAAAAGATTCAATTTTATTTCAGATTCTATTTGAGAAAATTTTTTTTATTTTACTTTAGTTTGTTTTGTCCCACTAATATTGGTAACCGTCTTCTATTGGTAATCGCCCATTAATGATACAAAAAATTAATTAATATTGGTAACCGTCCACTACTGACACAAAAATTAACTAATATTAGTAACCGCCCACTAATGATACAAAAAATAACTAATATTGGTAACCACCCACTATTGGTAACCACCCACTATTCATACAAAAATTAACTACAAAAGCATTCTTTCTGAATATATCTATATCCATATACTCCCTCCGCCCCAAAAAGATATTCCCCTATTCTTTTTTTATCCGTCCCAAATTATATTTCTATTTTCTTATTTAGCTTTTTAGTTTTCTAAAATACTCCTATTTATTATGCATAGTAATCAACAATAAAGAAGATTTATATTGAAATAGTAAATAAACCAAATGGCACGTTAGGAAATATATTCTTAACTTTTATATTTTCAACAACATTAACTATGTTCTCTTAATCTATGTGAAAATGAAAGGGGAATATCTAAATTGAATCTTCAATTGAAAAAGATACAATTTGGTTTCAGATTCTATTTGAGAGAATCTTCTTTATTTTACTTTATTTTTTCTTTAATTCATGTATATTAGTAGGTTACATAACCTATCACTATTGGTACCCACTACTGTTGATTAAAAAAATGTAAAAATACAACCGTACTTTGTGGTTAATAAGGTAGTGGGCGGTTACTTTAACCAATCTAAAACGATTATAGAAAATTAAAGTAAAAAAAATAAAAAAAATAAAATTCAAGTTGTGGTATATAGACAACAGAAATGGGTTGAAAAAACAATAATGGGTGATTATCAATAGTGGGCGGTTACGTATATTAGTGGGACGGTTTAAATAATATATCTTTTGGAAAATATAGTTCTATAAAACTTACTAATATACATGAAATTAAAGTAAAAAAATAAAATGAAAAAAATGAATTATGTATATTAGCTATGCCTTTTTAAAGTAAAAATTAAAAAAATAAAATGAATCATGTATTTAAAATATATCTTCTTCTGGTGCTCTTGATCTATTTAATATAATCACGTATTTTTAATTTTTTTTCAATACAAATAAATTATGTATATATAAGCTATAACTTTCTAATTACTCCCCCTCTTTCTAGATTTTATTAAAAAGGTTGTCACCAAATATCTCCTAGAACATTAGAAATCTACGTATTAGTAAAAGTAGAAGTAAAATTGAATTTTCAATTGGAAAAAATTCAATTTGGTTTCAGATTCTATTTGAGAGTATTTTTATTTTACCTTTTTTTTACACTTTAATTCTTGTATATTGGTAGGTTACATAACCTACTACTATTGGTAACCACCCAGTATTGATAAAAAACTGTAAAAGCACAAAGGCATTTTGCGGTTAATAAGGTAGTGATCAGTTACTTTAACCAATACTAAAACGGTTAAAGAAAATTAAAGTTTAAAAAAAATCAACCAAATGAAAAAATAAGTTTCAAGTTGTGGTATATAAATAACAGTAATAGAGTAAAAAAAAAAGATAATGAGTGGTTATCAATAGTGGGTAGTTACGTATATTAGTGAGACAATTTAAATAATACATATTTTAGAAAAATAGTTCTATAAAACTTACAAATATACAGGAAATCAAAGTAAAAAATAAAATAAAATGAAAAAAATGAATTATGTATATAAGCTATGCCGTTCAAAAGTAAAAAATAAATAAAAAATAAAATGAATTAGATCCTCAGAATATATCTTTTATTCGTACTCTTAATCTATTTGGTATGACCATGTAGTTTTAATTTTTTCAATACAAATGAATTATGTATATAAACTATGCCTTTCTAATTATATATATTCTCTTTATTGGAAATGTTACACCGAATATCCCCTAGAACATTAGAAGTCATCTACGGGTCGGAGAAGTAATATCAAGACACGTCAAACTTATCTTGGATTATTATGACTACTAATAAGAGTCAAAATTAATTTATAAATTTTAATTGTTCGTTGTTATGACTATTAATAAGAGTCAAGATTAACCTCTTTTTGAGTACTCCTTAAAAAGTCAATATTCAAGTTCCACATAGCAGTGTTTAGAGTTGTGAATCATATTGATATGAAAATACTTAGATGTAATAAGGAATTAATAATGAGAAGCTAATTAATGAAGCGACAAATGTTGTGTATAATGAGGTTTTCTAAAATTTTTAATAATATTAACAAAATATTTATTTTTATTATATTAAAATGTTACTTTACTTTTATTTTGTTTAATTTCTTTATATTATATTTTATCAACAAGATTTGACCGTACAATAAATATTAGTTAACATGGAGGGAATGTGAGAATGAGAAAAACGATAATTGGGCTTCGGCTCAAAAGCCCATTCCCACCCTCCATCGCTTTGCTTCTCATTCTCGAGTTCTCATAGAACCTCTCCGTCACCTCTGAACCCAGTCCCGGCAAACCCTCCTGAACCTCAACGTTCTCAACGAACACTGTACGATATACTCAGCCACTTCATGGCTACTAATAGCAATGGATTGCAAGTGGGAGTGGAGAGACTGTTCATAGGGGCAGGTTGTAACAGAATAGTGCACAACGTTTCGTGGGGTGCCTCTGATTTGGTCTCTTTTGGTGCTCAGAACGCTGTTGCCATTTTTTGTCCCAAGGTTTACTCGTTTTCCCGTTTTCTTGTTTCATTTGCTGCTATGACAATTACGTGTTCATCATCTTAATTTCTCTTTTCCCCCTTAGATTGCACAAATCTTGACTACGCTTCCGGGGCATAAAGCACATGTTAACTGCACTCATTGGTTGCCCAGCAACAAGTTTGCATATAAAGGTACAGTCTTTAGATGCATTTTCCTTCTCTTGGTATTTATGTTTTTGAATTCGCAACTTATTTTATGTTATTATGATGTTTGTATCAATTAATTAAAAATCTAGGTCCTTTTCCCACTTATGATAGACTTATACTGGCTAAACTGTTATTCTTGGAAAATAGATGCTTAATATCTTAATTGGTCAAAAATTTAGTACTTTTTAAAGCTTTGTTTAGTAAATTCTGCTTTTACAGCTAGAGAATTTGAAAGACATTATCTGCTTTCTGGAGATGCTGAGGGAACCATTATTTTGTAGGAGTTTTCTCTTGCAGATAAGAAGGTACACTCTGGATGCCTCTTCGGTTTTCTGTCAGTGTGGTTTATGAAATCATTTCCGGATTAATGTATTCATAAATATGCCCTGTAGCTGTGGCTCGGAGCAATAAAATTTGGTCTCCCGTGATTGTTTGTTTGTAGATAAATTTTGGAAGAATATGATTATCTCTTGGTAAGATAGTGCCAACACATAGGAGAGTACGTCCCAGCCAAGGGACTTTCCTGTTGCAGTTATGTCCAAAGAAGCTATGACTCTGGAAAATATAGGTTTCTTTGAAGATTCTTGTTATGAAAGCATTGACTGGTTTACTACTATTCATTTGTGAATTTATGTTCACAAATTCGGTTGAATGTGAAATATGTACACATATGATAATATCATTTTGTTCTGAGATCCAATTCATATTTGCATCATGTGTGCTGCGGAAGTAACAAATACTTTTCAATGGATGGTACAGAATCCATTCCCGGTGAAGCACAACTTAATTAAGCCTTTTCTCGTTTCAGTTGGCATTGTCTGTATAAAGATTTCTTCCTCTCATCCCAAATTATCAAGGTGTTCTAACTTTTTGTATAATATGTTCACTTTAATTGGAAACCTGGTTTGCTGCAAATTCTGCTCTAGTTAAAAGTTGATTCAGTAAGGCTGTCCTGTTCTCATTTAAAAATGATGTTTTAATTAAATATTTCCTGTAAATTCATTATTAGGCTCCAAAACACGCAACCCATACACACTGAAGAAACATATTAAAAATTCTCCATTAGGTTTTTTATTTCGTTTAAAATAGAAATCGGTGAACCCGTTTTCATTCACTCGGCCCTCAAGTACTTTCCATGTCTCCACCACTCATTTTATGAAATTTCATTTTGATTTTAAGACAAAAAAATAAAAACTTATATGTGGGTGTAACACTGCTTTTTAGAAAATAACCGCAAAGCCAACAAGTAAAAGTTTTGTTTGATGAATGAAAATAAGTAAAAAGAGACTAGATTTTTGTTCGATGAATTGAAATAAGTAAAAAAGACTAAATTTTTGTTTGATGAATTAAATTCCGGAATCTGGAGTAAGCTCCTGATTTTTCATTACTAAGTCATTGTTTTACTAGTTTAGAATTTGTACAGGAGAAGAAAATGTGAAGTTTACACCATGATCAATTAGTTTTCTTTTCTTTCTTTCTTTTCCCCCCTACAGACGCCCTGAGATGTACATCTTCTTTTCTTTTAGCATGATTCACAAAGTGGTTATACCATTGACAAGCTTTCATTTAATGTGCTTTATTTTTATTTTTATTATTATTTTGCTGCATTTTTTCAGTTATAGACAATGTGATTGAATGAGAATCCCAGTCTATGTAGCAATTGTCCAAATGGATTGACAGAAAATGGTAATTGTGGCCAACTAAATATATGGGGAAGAAGCCTGGAATTGTGGAAATGATTGTAATTGCTTCAAAATATAGATAGATAGAAATGATTGGGAGGAAAGTTTGTAGCAGTTGTGGATGCCATGAACGATTTGAATTGAAAAGTAGGTTTGATCAATTATGTTCAGAAAACAAATAGCTGCCAGACACCCGCTTAAGTAGTTGCTGTTTTGAGCAGGGCCCATGTAAAGAGAGTAAGTATCTCTTCTTATTAAAACTCGCCATGAAACGCTGAATGCCATTGATATCCCAAAAAATAATTAAAAAAAAGAAAAAAAAAAGGCCTTGCTAATCTATACCTTCCCTTTGGTGGACTAAATAGTCCATAACATGCTTGTAGTGCTAGGCGGTTTTGTTGTTTGTCCTTCCACTTTTTGATTTAAACAACGTGCTGTAGTATATGTAAACTGTATTTTTCTGCAAAGAGATGTTGGTGATAATTGTCTTGCTGTATGCCTTCCTATCATTTCTTCTCAACTGCTGCCCCTTCTTTTGCAGTGGAGGCAGGTTTGCCAAGAACTAGAACAACACAAGAAAGGGGTCACATGCTTAACTGCAATCATGCTGTCTCATACCGAAGCAATGTTTGCATCCACCGCTTCTGATGGGGTTGTAAATGTGTGGGAAGTATTGCTTCCATCAAGTTCTGCAGGTGAGGGGTTTAAAGCTGAACTTCTCAGTCATCATGGTTACTCCATTTACTTTAACTTGGCTACTAATAATCATATTCCCGTAGCTTGATGAAGAAGTTATTTTCATCATAACACACAAAGTGGAATGGAGGATATCTCTAGTGGTGTAAGTGAACCAAGAAGCTAGGAACATGCTTTCTTGAAGCAAAGGGTGAATTGTCTAACCGGAAATTCTTACGGATGCATGGTCTCTTCAGCAAAATAAAGAAATTTTAGTGATCTTTTTTTTTTTTTTTTTTTAACTTCAAATTCAGCTAATTTCATATCAAGTTTTTATGCTCAATTCAGCTACCAAAACTTTTTGGAGGGAAGAGGAAAAGAAAAAAAAATTATATATATATATATAAATACATTATTTGGTGAAATGGACTTAGCTAGAGATAGATATTATAATGTCTGTCTCCTAGAGCTTTATTTGTTTTTATTTTTTAATTCTTGCTGGTTTCACTTTTCTTCTCCCCTTCTGACCCTTCTTGTGCACTTTTAACTTTCAGAAATTGCCCTTGACGCTCTCACTTATTTGCTTCCTTGGACACGCTTTTATCAACTATGGCATTTTTTTTTTAATAAAATAAATTAAAGAGTTGGAGACAACAATTTTCCACCTTTCAGGTGGCTTTTCGTAACTTTCTTTTGGATGCTAATAGTTACCTTCTTATGTGAAAGGTAGTCTATATAGCTTATGTACACTCGTTACTTTCCATGATTTTTTTTATGTGCAAGTAGTTTTCTTTTCTACTATTTCTATATAGAAATACCGGAACTTTCTTTTCCTATTATGTTAACTCCAAAACTGGCGAATGCTAAATTTGGTTTGGTTTTACGGCAGTGTTAAGCAGTTTATTTATTTTTTATTGTGGACATGGCGCAGAAGATATAGTTAAGAAACTACATTATTTTACTTTGATTAGGCTGGTTGGGAAATAGAATGTCCTGTTCCTGAAGAAATTGCAATAGCCAACTTCTAATTTGAGCCCAAAAAATTGCATTTTTTACAGATTACTTCATATTTCTATTCATGAAGAATATGTGGTCGGTATTGATTTGATAAATTTTTTATTTTGATAAAGCTCTATAGAATAAACTCTAAGGTTTTTCAAAAAGCTTAGTTGAAAATGTTTGCTTCCACCCCCCCCCCCCCGGGCGGAAAAAAGGCAAACCCCCCAAAAAGAGGCTTGGGGGAGAAAAGGAGGTCCCATGAGTTGCTACTGTGTGGTGAAAACATTCTGGTTGGAATTGGTTGCCAGACAGTGCCTAATATACTGATCTGCCTCTTCTCATTGTTTTATTGTCATGATTTGCATGACATATAATCAAGTTATTGTTGATATCTAAGGTGAATGCAAATTATCATGTTTGGACTCACTCTTTGTCGGGAGAAAACCTATGGTTGCTCTTTCATTGGCACAGCTGCCAGGAAACTCTGGTCAACTAGTCCTGGCTGCCGGGGGATTGGATAACAAAATCCATCTATACTGCGGTGAGAGAACAGGAAAAGTGTGTGGCATCTTATGCGTCTCTTTTCATATTCTTTAACCAATAAGCTTTATTTTTTTCTAAAATGAGTATTCTGGTTTGTTTATGCTCCCAGTTTGTTCATGCCTGTGAATTGAAAGGGCATACTGATTGGATTCGTAGTCTGGATTTCTCATTACCTATATACGCAAATGATGAAATAACACCTAGCATTATGCTGGTGAGTTCGTCTCAAGACAAAGGCATACGTGTGTGGAAGATGGCTTTATGTGATATTCTTTCCAACGAAAGGACACCAGAAACCAGTTTGGCCTCTTACATTAAAGGTCCTACATTTCTAGCTGGTTCATCGTCTTATCAGATATCTCTAGAATCTCTCCTCATTGGTCATGAGGATTGGGTGTACTCGGTGCAATGGCAGCCACCTCAAAGCTCATCGAGTAAGGGTAGAGAATGTTATCAGCCTCAAAGCATTTTATCTGCATCCATGGATAAGACAATGATGATCTGGCAACCTGAAAAGACTACCGGTATATGGATAAATGTCGTCACTGTTGGGGAACTGAGTCATTCGGCTTTGGGGTTTTACGGTGGGCATTGGAGCCCAAGTGGAGACTCAACTTTAGCTCATGGGTATGGTGGATCTTTCCATTTATGGAAAAATGTCGGTGTCGATATTGATGATTGGAAACCACAGAAAGTGCCTTCTGGACACTTTGCACCTGTATCAGACTTTTCATGGGCTAGATGCGGAGAGTATCTGCTGTCTGTCAGTCATGATCAAGTAAGGATTCTGTTGATTGCAGTATCAACTTGATGAACTCTCTCTCTCTCTCTCTCTCTTTCTCTCTCTCTTCTCTCTCTCTCTCTCACACACACACACACACACACACAGAGACAGAGACAGAGAGAGAGAGAGGGCCCCGTCCGGCCCTCAAAGAATTAAAAAAGCTCTCTTTGAAAATCAATAAATCATAATTATAAAATTGGCAGGTATTAATATCACGGTTATATATGATTACATTAATTTGTAAATTTTGTTCGCGTGGGATCTATTTAATCAGTTGATATTGAGAAATTTTGAGTCAACCTGTAAGATATTGACTATTTTAGAATTTGATAACCACTTTATGTTTGAGAGATGCCCCTTTGCTGACCAGTCCTCGAAATTGTCAGAATGAAATGGATGCTGTTTTGTGGTTCTCTTATTCTCTCTTCTTGACTCTCTGTTTTGTAAATTTTGTGTGATTGATGCATTCATTGTCGAATTATTCGAGTTAGTTATTCCAGTTGACTCTTAGTCTCTCACCTTCCTTCAAAGTAACAAACGAGAACAAGAATAGAAGAATATTTTTTTTCTGTGGAATCAGCATGGATGTTGAAATTAAAGGTTGCATCTAAATAATATGGGGTACATCTGACCTTATGAATTTATTCTGAAGCTTATTAGTACTTTATATTTGCAAATATTCTGATGTGTATCGTAACAGTCTCAGTGAGCATTGCTCACGCGTTTCTCTGTCACATTTTTTATTGAATCAAGTACTATTGTTTCACACCATCTTATTTTTTCAATTTGCATACAATATAATCAATATCTAATGGTTACTGAGGTAGCCAAGTGTGCTGAGCAGCCTGGGACGAATTTAATTTTGTTTGAGCAGTCACCAATCACATACGTCAGAAAATTTAAAATATAGAGCACAATCAGAATCTACTGACTATGATTTCTCCCATCTT
The DNA here is from genome assembly GCA_963692815.1 of Nyctanthes arbor-tristis. Lineage (NCBI taxonomy): Eukaryota > Viridiplantae > Streptophyta > Magnoliopsida > Lamiales > Oleaceae > Nyctanthes > Nyctanthes arbor-tristis. Next base: position 15,725 of record CAVNYN010245308.1, on the reverse strand, counting down.
CTTTTCAGAAAATTGTCAGATAAGAAGTGTTGATGGTAAATTTCGTATTCTTTTGCAGACAACTAGAGTATTTGCTCCGTGGTGTAATGAATCTTCTTCAGAGGATCGAGAGACCTGGCATGAAATTGCACGACCTCAAGTTCATGGACATGATATTAATTGCGTGACAATAATCAAAGGTAAAGGGAACCATTGTTTTGTAAGTGGGGCTGATGAAAAAGTTGGCAGAGTGTTCAAAGCCCCTCTGTCCTTTTTAAGAACTTTGAATCATACAAATTCATGGAATTCCGATGACCTTCAAGCTGAAGTGCAAATTTTGGGTGCAAACATGTCTGCTTTAGGACTATCACAGAAGCCTATATATGTTCAAGGTAATCTTGATATTATTTCTTACCGAATGACACTGATTACAACAAACATAAATGTCTTAATACACATCCAATGGCACTGCACTATGATGCACGTACACTTCTAATGCATGGATACTTCTTCTAGGACAGCATGTCGTGTTCAACAGATATCGTGCAGTGTTCAATACTGACACTGACCGGCTTGATTGCATGGGTTTGAAGAATCACAATTGTCTTCATATATATATATATATATTCTTTAAATTTCTTTCAACCAAGGGATAGTTTAGAGACATTCCTTGAGCATGTGTCTCGTGTGGTATATATATCGTCCTATATTAAAATGTACAGAATGAAAGACATAATGAGTGGGTTTTGAAACTCATTATGGAGGCAAATTGTGAGGAAATTATAATGAGAAGAGAGAAAGAATTAGTGGTTAAAGGGGTTTGAATTGCGAGGGTGTAATTGAGTAGTTGTCAAATCAAAGAGATAGGTAGAAATTATAATTTGGTGATAATTTGGGTGTACAATGAGATTCAAACAAGCAAAGTTTTAAAGAACTTAACGGGCTTGTCTCCAATGGGTCGATCTCTTTAATCCAAATATCACTTGCGGGAGACTTAGTTTTGATGCAAAATATACTGTAAGAACACAAAATTATATGTATATTTGCCAATCTATGTAGAGATAAATTGATCATTCACTATTGACTTCTATGAACTCTCATCATTATGTGTTGCGTGATGCTTCTGGCTGTAAAAACGGTTGCCGCCTTTACCGCATGCAACCTGTATTGCAATGGATCCTTAATACTAAATGATGACTAATTAACTAGCTTGACCTAATTTATAGCCTGGTCATGTCAACCTAATTGATGCAACATTGGCATTGTAAGAACACAGAGCTACATGTATATTTCCTAATCTATATCCAGATAAATTGATTACTTACTGTTGACTTGTATGAACTCATATCTGGGCTCAGTGGTATTGCTGGAAAATAAAAATGGTTGCCTCCTTTACTTCAGCTTCATGCAAACCTGAACTGCAACCATTCCTTAATACTAATTGATAACTAATTAACTAGCTTGACCTAGAAAACCTCGTGGACTGGCCTTAATTACATTGTGTGCACAATTTCTTATGTTATGAACATTGTCCTATGTTTGAGGGATTAGCAAGCTCCTTTCTAACGGTTGAGTGAAAGAGAAGGGATATGATCTCAAGATTCTGAAATCAAAGTTGAATTTCTTATCTTTAATAATTGGCATCAGCTTGGGCTTGACGATGTTAAAGATTTTAGGTAGCCATTATTGTATGCTCTGCTATCAAATAAAGGAAAGTAGCCAGTCTTTACAAAAGGTGTACGAAGTTATAATGTGGAATTTGAAAATACTGATTAGTTATTTCCTTCTGCAGCTCCATCTGCATCAATTGGGAGAAATAGCAATGAAGGCATTGATTCCCTTGAAACGATTCCAGAAGCAGTTCCAGTTGTATTGACAGAACCGCCTATTGAAGAACAGCTTGCATGGCATACACTATGGCCAGAGTCCCACAAGCTTTACGGTCATGGTAATGAGCTTTTTTCTTTGTGTTGTGACTATGGAGGGAAACTCATTGCTTCATCCTGCAAGGTAAGTCATGCTATGAGAGGGCACAAGATTTTCCTTTTTTCTTTTCTTTTTTTTTTTTTTTTTTAAAATTACAAAACTGAAAGAGATTACATGAGTGACTCAGAAGATTGATTTATAATGTATAGATTCATATCTGCTCAAGTTTCCACTGAAATTGCATCCTAAAAGATTGAATTTTGGATGTATTTGCTACATAAGCACGTATTATTCACAGTACTGATTTGGCATGAAAAAAATCAGTTATTTAAAATTTTCAGGGGGGATTGCCTACATCCTCTTGTGCACGTCTATCTTTTGTGCCAATTAATAGCGTGGTTGATTTTGTAAAAATGATTAAGTTGACAGTGTTATTTAGATTAAAGGAATGGTTAATGAATAAAAAATGGCCGCTTCAAAGAAGCCACATGCAAACGCTTGTTCATTTAGTGAGATTCATCTTCCTTGGTAGCGTCAAATTATTGTGAATCAGTGAAAGAGCTTTGAAGATGAAGTCGCCCCTTTCTCTATTCAATCAGAGTTACTAGAAGGATTCACAAGCGTAACGAAATGATGCTCTTTTGATAGAGACCATATCATGTGGCCTAGGCTGGTTTCATGTTTTCTGGTCGATCTCTTATAAAGAACCCATGGTGGTTACGGTAGTCATCTTCTTATTGTAAATTAAGGATATATGCACCTGTTGCAGTTGTTATTTTGAACTCATCATTACTGTCACTTCCATCTAGTTAATTAATGCAGTATACCATCTGAAATTTCTTCTCCTGCTGCACCTGTATTAACCCTGAATGAGTATTTAAAATGCCAGTCAATTGCAGTGGAGTGTACTGTATTTTTGCGTTATTTTATTCTGTTTTCCATGAGTAAAATATGTATTTGTCCTATCTGATGATTGTGTGGGCAATCGCAGTCACACTTTTAGAATCTTGCAGGCTCAGTCGGCGTCTATTGCAGAAATATGGCTATGGCAAGTTGGCTCTTGGAAATCTGTGGGCCGCTTGCATTCTCATACTTTAACAGTGACACAGATGGAGTTCTCTCATGACAATAATTTCCTTTTGTCAGTCTCAAGAGATCGTCATTTTTCCATATTTGAAATCAAGCAGTCAGGTATTTAAGTTATTTTTTATTTTTTAAAATGGTTTTTTGGTGCTTATGCACAGAGCGTTTCTGTTGCTTGTACGTTGCCAAGAAAATAGCTTCTGTACGGGCGAGGTTACACTGTTGACTTCTAATTCATGAACCAGGATTGGATGAAATCAGTCACCAGCTTGTTAGCAGGCAAGAAGCCCATAAAAGAATAATATGGGCATGTTCTTGGAACCCTTTTGGGCATGAGTTTGCCACAGGGTCAAGGGATAAGACCGTTAAGATCTGGTCTTTTGGGAATGGATTGTCAGTTAAGCCACTTAAAATTTTGCCAATGTTCAAAAGTAGTGTGACGGCCTTATCTTGGCTGGGAATTGATAGACAGCGAAACTATGGGCTTCTTGCAGTCGGGATGGAAAATGGTCTTATCGAATTGTGGAGTCTTTCCAACACAAAAACTGAAGATGGAAGCATCCCAGTAACAAATGCAGCTTTAGCAGTCCAGTTTGATCCACTTCTATGCCACGCATCTACAGTTCATCGGTTAAGATGGAAAAACTCAGAAAAGAATGATGATTCTTCAGCCATGCACCTTGCATCATGCGGGGATGATCATTGTGTGAGAGTATTCGAGGTTAGATGTTCGTAATTTTAAATTTTAGTATTCGCGGTTAGGTGCTCGTGATTTTAAATTTTAGGCGCCATGTTGTATCTTAACCTAGGATTATAGAGATTCAGGTTGAAAATGTTGTCCTTTTCACACGACAAATTTCTATACTGTGAGTTTGCTACAGATTTAGATGTTTTTCCCCTCTTAAGTAATGTGTTGAGAAAAATAGCAGCTATTACGCTATATACGAGGATTCTTTGTTGTGTGCAGAGACTTGAGCATTTCACTTTGTTTTATTCAGCCGTCCCTAGGCGGCTAGGCAGAATAAAATGTACAGGAAAATTATCTGGAAAATTAAGCGAAGCCGGCTTGTGTTTGTGGGTGGGCAAGTCAAGCTGCAACCACAAGCTTGGCTCATTCACCAGCGGAAATGACAACTGAGTTGGTCAGATTGCCAAAAGCATGACTCAAGGCTCCGGTTGAGCCTCAATATTGGGACATGGCTTCAGCCCAGACCAGCCGTGTCCCTTGTCTGGCCTGTGCATACCAACTCATTGTTTTTCTTGTTTCACCATTTTTTCATTTTGTAAGTTAATTTTTTATTATTTCTTTTTTATAAAATTATACAATTTCAATCCCCATTATGTTAAGTGAATGTTCAAAAACTCATTCTCTTTAGAATAAGAATTTGGTTAAACTAATTGCATACTCGTAATGGTGCTGAAGCACTTATTAAACACAAAGGTATCTCCAAGCCGCAAATGATAAAGACTCTTATAAATGATTAATTAATAATGATTATTTTTTAGCTCAATCAAATTATTAAACTGAGAAATAAGAGAATGCTGAGTGCCAAACATGGAATTAATTGATCTATTTTCTTCATATATGCAACAATGTTCTGGAAATCATTACGCCGATATTTATAATGAAATGACCTATATTTTTTTAACGAAAAAAATAGAAACTTGTAAGAGTGGGCTTCTTGTGAAGAATCATTATGGTATTTGAAATGACTGCTAGTAGCCATTGAGACGAATATAGTGTCATATGCGAAAAATTAAAATCTACCCAAGTGTTCCTCGTTTTTTTTTTTTTTTCTTTCTTTTTTTTATAATTTTTTTTTTTGGGTAAAAGGTTTTGCATAACTTCTTGTAAACCTAGGAAACTTTTGAAACTAATATATATATATATATATATATATATCTCTTAAATCTAAGGGGTTAGAATTATACTCGAGTGGTTAAGATCCTTGCATTTTAGGTTGAAGGTCCCGAATTCGAACCACACTCGTCTCACCCCGAATTCCCCTCCCCTCCCCATACTCTCCATGGCTAATGCCGGGCCAGGGACTAACGGATCCGAATTCGTCATCTACATTGTAAAGATTGAGTGCCTCAATGGCAAGCACGTCGTATTTGGAAAGGTGGTCGAGGGAATGGACGTTGTAAAGGCTATTGAGAATGTTGGATCTGGCTCTAGAAGGACCTCCAAGCTCTAGAATGATAAAAGGTTGTTGAGGGTATGTATGTTGGAAGGACCTCCAAGCCTCTTATGGTAGTTGACTTGTGGTCTACTTTGTTGAAGATATGTTGTATCAAAGATCTGATAAAAGGTGGTTGAGGGTAAGAACGGTGGAAAGGCTACTGTGAAGGTTGGATTTGGCTCTGGAAGGGCCTGTTCTGGTAACTAACTATGGTCAACTCTGTTGAAGATTTGTTGCATCAAATATCTGAGAACGACGCAAAGATCGAGTGGCTCGATGGCATACACGTTGCATTTAGAAAATCTGGGTGAGGGTATAGATGTTGTAAAGGCTATTGAGAAGGTTGGATCTGGCTCCGGAAGCGCTTCAAGCATAGTGTGGTGGTTGACTATGGTAAACTTTGTTGAAGATATGTTATATCAAAAATTCGATAACAACGCAAAGATTGAGTGGCTCGATGGCAAGCACGTCGTATTTGGAAAGGTGATTGTAGGTACGGACGCTGTAAAGGTCATTGAGACCGTTGGATCTGGCTCTAGAAGGACCTCTAAGCTTGTGGTGGTAGCTGATTGTATCAAAGATCTAGTAACGATCTATGAATTAATTCTACCATACCTATTTCATTACTTTGGGTTTACCGTCTTCTCAAAAGGTGATTCTGTGTATTTGCCATGTATTTCAAACATGTCATTGTGAACATTGATGTAGGCCTTCGCTATTTTCTAGACTCTGAACATTGATGTAGCCTTAATTTAATTTCAAGTTTGTTTGAATGTGTTCACATGGTTGTCAATTTCTAGTGTTGGTAACATATTTGTACTTATATTTTGTTTGCTAATGTTAGTATTTGATATGCATTCCTGCAATGTGAAGGCATTTTTTGGCTATCGTTTTTCGAACTCTTGACATTTTACAAATTTAAAGAGGAGTTAATTAATTCAACACATAAACTACAAAGAACTCGATTTATTCGGGGAAAAAGTTTGTGTTAACTTAAATTCCTCCAAAACATTCCACACAACCTTCCCGGTAACTTGGAGCTAATCCAACCTGTAAAGACCAGTAAATACTTATCCAACTTTTAAAGACCACTAAATCCAACTTTTAGCACGTTTTCAATTATAACAGTATCATCTAACTCAACCCTATAAAAATTTCGACAAAACCTCCCGTATAAGTTAAGACTTAATCCAACTTGTAATGTTTGCTAAATGCTTAATCAACCAGTAATGACCGCTAAATGCCCAAATAACAAGAAATCTCAATAATCGGTAATAATGTCAAGCTTATTTAAAATACCTAGAGAGCAAGAAATCTTTTAGCAAGAAAAAGCAATACTTGTATTAAATTAAGAACCAAATTCAATCACTACTAACAAATCCACTTCTAGTACAATGTTTACATAAAAGTTACACATGAATCAAACTAATGTGTTACAACTTAAAGATAATGCATCATAAGTACAACATATAGTTATTGCTTCTACAAAGCACGTAACACTTTGTGGTTGCAAATCAATGTCGGTTCGAAGAGTACCAGAAGCATCCTTCCTGCAATTCCTCTTTCTGATTGAGAATCTAATTGTATATGCATAAGCTTTGTAAAATTCATATATATCCTCCCTTTGAATTCCATTCTAACCTCTGGCACCTTGCAATCCCATTCTGCACACAAACCAACCTCCCCAGTATCTTCATGCGTAGTCTCTGTCTCGTTTTCAGGCAAGCCATTCTCATCCAGCTTAGTGTCGTTTATCATTGCCTCTTCATGCAACGATCCGTCAAAATCAAATTTAGGATGAATATGCCAAATAAAAATTTAAGATTTATTTATATTTTTGTATATGTGTTATTCTTGAAATCATGAAAATAAATGAACATAAAAATATGACGACATGTGTTAACATTCAAGAATATACATATACTATTTTTAGAATTTTTCTTGGAGATAGGAAATTATATGTACTGAGTCATAGTTACATGTGTTATTTCTAGATTTATTTTTGAAAATATAAAAATGGTGTTATATGAATTGTACCTACATGTGTCCATTTTAGAAATTTTCTTGAAAATTTGAAAAGAGGTGTAATTAGTAAAGGATGAATAAGCTAATAAGTGTTAAATTATAATTACTTATTGAAAATGAGTCATCACCCTAAATCTATTATTCATCACTTTGGAAGAATTAAGAAAATTAATTATATATTTAACAAATGCCATGTGTATATGTATTTTATAAATTAAATGAAAAATAGTAATAAACAAAAGGGAAAAATTCACCTATAAATAGGGAATAACTCCAACATGTTTGGAGACAAGAAACACTTTAAAATCACCCTACTAATAAGTTAAGACAACAAGGTAGCTCTAGCAAGAAAAGAAAGGTAAGTAATGTGCACATCTCTTTCCAAATGGTTGATATGATTTTTGACAAGCACTTATCTTGGTTTCTCTCAAGCTTATAAGTATTCAAATGTCATTCTTTTGTTACTATCTATGAAAGCAACTATGGAAACTTCTATGTTTTGCGTCAAGTCATACTTACCTTACCTCTCAAGCCAAGCCAAGTCATGCTATGCTATGAGTCGGGTTACATAAAGATCCTAAGTGTATGTTATGTTCATGCCAAGCTTATTATGTAAATTACCCGATTCTATTATTTACTTAATGCACATATGAGATAAGTATACTTATGCAAAAAAGGCCCAAAGTCCTTAACTCTCTATTCCGTATCTTCAAATAAAAAGTTTATTTATAGGTATGTACATTTCTCACTAAGTAGTTTATTACTTACTCTTTATGTTTCCCAAATTTCACCAAGCCAATGGCAGTGCTGGCCAGTAGTTTATTACTTACCCTTTATGTTTCCCAAATTTCACCAAGCCAATGGCACTGCTGGCCAGAAGTTTTTGAAAAGTTGCAATTCAGTCCCCAAATTCCCTGATTTACTCCCAATCGATCCAAAAGTTTATTTTATGCATATTATTTAAAACTTAAAGATGTCTTGGGCATGGGATGGTTCCGGGTCGTTACAGAAGTGGTATCAGAGCTCCCGTTCTCTCCGTTGTGTACAAGTATGGCATCCGAAGGCATCAAGGTATGTAAGTTAATTATAATATGTGAATAGTATTTTAACTCAAATATACTTGAACAATATGTTATTTTAATGCAAAGATCATGTCATGCCAAATTTTTTTACATAAAGATCCTCTTGTATAGGTTTGGAATTTATCTTAATAGCTTTTAATTTTGTGGAGGATAGTTTACTGAACTCTCAAAATATAAGAAACCTTGATCCCTAATATTTAAATATCAAAGGCCTAAGGTACGTCAAAGAAGCTAATATATTTAACTATATTTATTGATGCTATAAGCTATTTTATTTTTGTAAAATAGATGGCTGAGAATAGCACTTCAGTGTCCCTAGATCGATTGAGTCGACTTGTTAAGACACAAGCCCGCCAAATTCGTCAAATGATCGATCATAATACTAATAATGGTAATAACGGCCAGCATGAAATCAAAAAAGAAAAAGATAGAGATATGGCCACAGATCGATTCCGTCGACTTAATCCTTCTATCTTTGAAGATGCAAGAGACCCTATTGAGGCTGGGAATTGGATACGAACTATGGAGCAAATGTTTACTTATGCTCATACTCCAGAATTAGAAAAAGAAAATTGTGCATCATTTATGTTAAGAGACAGTGCTGGTTATTGATGAGATACCTTGATTAATTTAAATGGAATCGAAAACATTACGTGGGAAGTATTTTGTAGAAGATTTTGAGATAAATATTTTTCCTCGACTGCAAGGAATCAGAAATTGAATGAATTCATTCAACTTAGACAAGCTTCTATGTCTGTTGCTGATTATGTTAAAAAGTTTGAGGAGATCGCCCGGTTTGCTACCCATATGGTTAGTACAGCAGAACTTAAAATTGATCGTTTTATTGAGGAATTACGACCAGAATTGGGGCGAGATGTTCCTATGGCTGGAACATCTAATATGAGTTTATCTCAAATAGTGGATCGTGCCTTGATAGCAAAACAAGCAGAGGCAAAAATACATAAGGCACGAGAAGCCAGGGTTCAAAGTACCCGAAGGTCTACATCAAATCACCTTTGGAACTCTAATAATAAACGTCCTTCAAGAAATGACCCAAAAAGTCAACCACCTGCTAAGAAATCAAATTCAAGTGAATCAAAGAAAGTAATTAATCCCATTTGTCCCACCTGCAATAAACGGCAAAGTGGACAGTGTCGTTGGAAACTTAGACAATGTTTTAATTGCGGAAAAGAAGGTCACATGATTAAAGATTGTCCAGAAGAAAAGAAAGCCCTGCTTCTCGACCTGCTAGAGTATTTGCTATAGTTAGACCAGAAGTAGATAATAATGTAGATGTTATCGTAGGTACTATTTACATTTATTCAAAACCTGTTTTCGCCCTCTTTGATTCAGGAGCTTCTCATTCCTTTATATCTTTATCTTTTGCTCGAAATCTAAATATTCCATTTACTCTTCTACTTGATATCTTGGATATAATGATTCCTTCTAGAAGCATTCAAAATGCTATGTTTTATTTACTTGGCATATTCATTAAAGTAAAGAGTATCGAGTCAACGGTAGACCTTATTATATTAGAAATTTAGGACTTCGACATTATCTTTGGAATGGATTGGCTAACACACTATGGGATCTTAATTGATTGCAAGGCTAGAACATTACAATTTCCAGAAAAAGAACCAATTTCTTTTCCAAAACTAGCAAAAACTACTAGGATGATTATTGAGGCTTCAAGGGCTAAGAAACTCATAAGTCAAGGGTGTATTGCATTCTGGATCATATTACACGGGATAAAAGCAAATAATATAACCACTTCTTCATCATTGCCTGTCATCAAATAATTTGAGGATGTTTTTCCTGAAGATTTATCAGAACTTCTACACGATCGAGAAATTGAATTTAGTATCGAAGTAATCCCTAGAACGCAACCAATATCAAAAGCCCTTTATCATATGGCTCCTGCAGAGCTAAAAGAACTAAAAATTCAATTAGATGACCTGTTAAATAAGGGTTTTATAAGACCTAGTACATCACCCTGGGGAGCGCCAATATTGTTTGTTAAAAAGAAAGATGGCTCAGTGCGATTATGCATTGATTATCGAGAATTAAACAAGGTAACAATAAAGAACAAATACCCTCTTCCCAAAATAAATGATTTGTTAGACCAACTCCAAGGATCGGCAATCTTCTCAAAAATTGATCATCGATCAGGACATCATCAGTTAAAGGTTAAGTCAGAAGATATACCTAGGACTGCTTTTAGTTCTTGGTATAGGCATTTCGAATTTCTTGTCATGCCTTTTGGGTTAACTAATGCACCAGCTGCATTTATGAATTTGATGAATCGAGTACTTAAGAATTTCTTGGATAAATTTGTTATAGTATTCATCGACGATATTCTTGTCTATTCCAAATCACGAGAGGAACATGAGCAACACTTGAGGATGGTTCTCCAAGTTTTACGAGAAAACAAGTTATATGCAAAATTCTCAAAATGTGAATTTTGACTAAAACAAGTCATTTTTCTAGGTCAGGTCGTAACTAAAGAAGGAATCTCAGTAGACCCTAGTAAAGTAGAGGTCGTGCTCAATTGGTCAACCCGAAGTACTCTCTACTGAAGTACGAAGTTTTCTGGGTTTAGCTAGATACTATAAAAGATTTGTCAAAGATTTTGCAAAGATTGCAACTCCTCTTACTAGATTAACCCGTAAGAATGGACTGAGGATTGTGAAAAATCTTTTCAGGAATTGAAGTCTAGACTTACTACAGCTCCAATTTTAACTATTCCTTAAGGATCTGGCCATTATACTATATATAGTAATGCTTCGAAACAAGGACTAGGATGTGTTTTAATACAAAATGGCAAAGCTGTTGCGTATGCCTCCCGTCAGTTAAAATCATATGAACAGAACTATCCTACACATGATTTAGAACTAGCTGCCATCGTTTTTGCTCTGAAAATTTAGCGTCATTATTTATATGGAGAAAGGTGTGAAATTTTCACTGATCATAAGAGCTTGAAGTATTTCTTTACTCAAAAGGATCTAAATATGCGCCAGCGAAGATGGTTAGAACTTGTTTACGATTGTACCATCAATTATCAGACAGGAAAGGCCAATGTAGTGGCAGATGCACTAAGTCGAAAGAGTTATAGCAGGAAAGAAATGGCACAAGAACTGAAGAAAGATTTAGAAAAATTCAACTTAGAAATAGTTGATTCAATTAATGCAAAAATGACAACTTTAATTCTCCAACCTACATTACTAGAAAGAATCAAGCAAAGACAAGAAAGTGATGCATTTGCTCGTAAAATTAAAGGAAAATTGGAGCAAGGACAACAAATTTCAGTCTATCATATCTCACCACAAGGAATATTGAAATATAAGCACCGATTTTATGTACCTATGGTTGAAATTTTGAGAAAAGACATTCTTCAAGAAACACATAATACATCATACTCATTGCACCCTGGATATACCAAAATGTATCAAGAAATCAAGAAATTATATTGGTGGCCAAACATGAAGCGAGAAATAGCTGAATTTGTGTCAAAGTGTTTAACTTGTCAACAAATAAAAGCTGAACATCAAAGGCCTGCTAGCACCTTGCAACCACTACCAATTCCTAAATGGAAATTTGAGAAGATAATCATGGATTTTGTTAGTGGATTACCTAAGACTTCTAAAGGACTTGATGCGATCTGGGTTATTGTAGATAGATTGACAAAATCTGCCCATTTCTTACTTGTCAAAATGACATTCAAAATAGAACAATTTGCACAGTTATATATGCAGGATATAGTGAGACTCCACGGAATACCCATAAATATAACATCAGACAGAGATCCTAGGTTTCTTTCACGATTTTGGAAGGAACTGCATACCATTCTAGGTACTAAACTTCAATTTAGTACCTTCGATCTCCCCAAACAGATGGACAGACAGAACGAACCATACAAACTTTGAAAGATATGCTTTGTGCTTGTGTTTTGGAATTTCCTCATAATTGGGATCAATACTTGCCTCTCATAGAATTCTCATATAATAACAGTTATCATTCTTCCATTCAAATGCCACTTTTTGAAGCATTGTACAGAAGAAAATGTCGTTTACCACTATATTGGGATGAAATTGGAGAAAAACGACTTATAAAATCTAAGATGTTACAAGAAATGATTCAGGTAGTGCAAAAGGTAAAGCATAAGCTTAAAGCAGTTCAAGATCGACAATGTAGCTATGCCAATCAACATCAACGGCCATTTTCTGTGGGCGATAAGGTCTTTATTCGAATATCTCTAACTAAAGGACTTCTAAGGTTTGGTAAGCGAGGAAAATTAACTCCAAGATTTATTGGCCCTTTTGAGGTCACTGAAAGAATAGGTGAAATAGCATATAGACTCAAACTGCCCGAGTATCTAAAAAGAATGCATGATATCTTTCAGATTTCCGTATTACGGAAATATATTCCTGACCCGTCACACATTCTCAAAGATGCTACTACAGATATTCAACGTGATCTCACTTACGAAGAGCAGCCCATTAAAATTTTAATGAAAAGAACCAAAAAGCTCAGAAATAAAGAAATACCACTCGTACGAGTTTTATGGAAAAGTGAAATGATAGAATAAACATGGGAAAGAGAAGAAGACATGAAGACACAATATCCAGGGTTGTTCTAAGGTAATTTCGAGGATGAAATTATTTTAAGGGGGTAGATTGTAACGATCGGTCAAAATCGAACTTAGGATGAATATGCTAAATAAAAATTTTGGATTTATTTACATTTTTGTATATGTGTTATTCTTGAAATCATGAAAATAAATGAACATAAAAATATGGCGACATGTGTTAACATTCAAGAATATACATATACTATTTTTAGAATTTTTCTTGGAGATAGGAAATTTTAGGGTATTGAGTCATAGTTTCATATGTTATTTCTAGATTTATTTTTGAAAATATAAAAATGGTATTAAATGAGTTGTACCTACATGCGTCCATTTTAGAAATTTTCTTGAAAATATGAAAAGAGGTGTAATTAGTAAGGGATGAATAAGCTAATAAGTGTTAAATTATAATTACTTATTGAAAATGAGTCATCACCCTAAATCTATTATTCATCACTTTGGAAGAACTAAGAAAATTAGTTATATATTTAACAAATGCCATGTGTATATGTATTCTATAAATTAAATGAAAAATAGTAATAAACAAAGGGCAAAATTCACCTATAAATAGGGAATGACTCCAACATGTTTGGAGACAAGAAACACTTCAAAATCACCCTACTAATAAGTCAAGACAACAAGGTAGCTATAGCTAGAAAAGAAAGGTAAGTAATGTGCACATCTCTTTCCAAATGTTTGATATGATTTTGACAAGTACTTATCTTGGTTTCTCTGAAGCTTATAAGTATTCAAGTGTCATTCTTTTGTTACTATCTATGAAAGCAACTATGGCAACTTCTATGTTTTTTATCAAGTCATACTTACCTTACCTCTCAAGCCAAGCCATGCCATGCCATGCCATGCTATGAGTCAGGTTACATAACATCCTAAGTGTATGTTATGTTCATGCCAAGCTTATTATGTCAATGACCCGATTCTATTATTTACTTAATGCGCATATGAGGTAAGTATTCTTATGCAAAAAGGGCCCAAAGTCCTCAACTCTCTATTCCGTATCTTCAAATAAAAAGTTTATTTATAGGTGTGTACATTCCTCACTAAGTAATTTATTACTTACTCCTTATGTTTCTCAAATTTTTAGATAATGAAGAGAACAATAATTGAAGTCTCAAGTAATGAATGGTCCTTGGCGCCGGAGGAAGGTTATTACATGTACACAACGGAAATGGACCTATGGGGAGTTTATGAAGAGCAACTGGGGCTCAACCACTATATCATTACTATTGTGAAGATGTCATTTTATGAGGCCACGACCATGGAGTTCCTCTACACCAAGGAATATAGAATAAATTGGTGGGAAATTTGGAATGATGAACTCTTTAGCTGATGTACTTTTAAGTGTTATGTTAAGCAAAGAAATGTACTTTTGTCAATAAGGAAGGATAGCCTTATGATTAAGGAAGGGAGAATATCTTGTTTTTGTAGGATCCTTCCACCTATGTAAACATAAGAAATATTACTACACTTAATAGTATGTGTTATTACTACACTTAGTCTTCCTATATATATTTATATGATATATCGATATATTACTACAATTAGTTCTCTTTAGTATTACCATCATGACAATACATCTTTTGATAAGTATGTATTTTTTTAAAAAAAAAATTGAACTGTGCAGGCACACGGTTCATACCGTGCGACCGCATGGCGCCATCTGCACCAGGCAGATAGGCCGGTGCGGGCGCCCCGGCTCATGGGTGCGGCCGCACCGAGCCAATGGCAGTGCTGGCCAGAAGTTTTCGAAAAGTTGCAATTCAGTCCCCAAATTCCCTGATTTACTCCCAATCGATCCAAAAGTTTATTTTATACATATTATTTAAAACTTAAAGATGTCTTGGGCATGGGATGGTTCCGGGTCGTTACACTTCACCATCACTATTCACATCTTGCATATCTACAGGAAAACAAAAAAAATAATAAAATAAAAAAGAGAGAGAATTCTGTAAGTTATGGCAGAATAATCACAAAAAATTAAAAATGAAAAAGAGCCTTTGCTTCTGTGCACAAACAGTTCCATACAACTACTTTCTTTCAACAAACTAAAATTTTTGACATACCAATCAAAATGAAATTAGATATATAGACAGACCAATCAAAACGAAATCACAATGGCATCAAAACTTCACAAGAATTAACAATAATATTCAGAGAAAAGAAAATATATTAAGCAAAGAACTCGAGTACAAATGAACTTCATATTAGCAACAAACTAAATAGTTTAAACCATAGCATTCCTCACCCCCCTCCACAAAAAAAAAAAAAAAAAAAAAAAAAGAAAAAAGAAAAAAAAAATGCAATGCAGAGCCACATGATTGACACTGAACTAAGCAATTAAGTCAAAGTTAACAAATCACAAAAGATGAATACAGTGCAGCCCCAAATTCAATGACGAATCACATGCATGCAAAAGAACTTTTACTGAGCTATCTTTTGCGGCTTGAAAGTGAACATATATGTCTAGCTTCACACAAAATTTAAGGGCAATTGGAGCTCATTTAAGCTAAAAGATATGGAGCCGAACATGAAGGGTAGTGACTACTGTGCAGCCAATTTTAATGATGAATCAGATGCATGCAAATAAACTTTTACTGAGCTACTTTTTCAGGGCAATCGGAACTCATTTAAGCTAGACAATGTGGGGTCAAACATGAAGGGTAGTAGCTGCTTACACTTTGAAAAAAACCCATAATATAGTTAAGGCAATTCATGAATATTCTTCAATATGCACAAGTCCTAATTGACTACCAGATATACCCATGCCTCCTAAATGCTTGATGATACAACCACAAAGATTGAAGA
>CAVNYN010245300.1:0-13031 GCA_963692815.1 Nyctanthes arbor-tristis | reverse complement strand
TAGACCCCCCCCCCCCCAAAAAAAAAAAAAAAAGAAAAAAAGAAAAAAAAAAGAAGGGAAGAAAAAGGAAAAACTTAGGGATTCTGCCACCTGCTAGCTTACAGCATCTTTAAAGCTGGAATTCTAGACAATGTCTAGAGTAGAAAGAGAAAGACATAGTTTTTGAGTGGTCCCATTATTTCCTTTTGTTCTCTAATTAATTTTCTCTTTTGCCCCACTTTTTCATCACATCTGCATCATCATTGCCCACACCCCTTCAACAAATACACATCCATCTATACATCGTCCATTACTGATTTATCATTATTTTTGTTGAATTTGTTTCTATCTCTCCCCTCTTTTTCACTTCTCCCGCTCTTGTTTCCTACATTTCTCTCTTCAAGTAAAATTATCGTCTTCTCTCTATCTCTCTCCTCAGATCGGAAGAGCAATAAATATTGTCTAGAAATTTTGCATTAAAGTTGCTCTAAGAACCTCTTATAACGACGCTCTTCCGATCTTATGCACGTCTGATGCAATTTTCTTTATTAAATTGCATGCTGAATCAGTTTAATGATTTGACATCGTGCTAGGACAATATACTGTCCAATTGGATTGAATACTAGATTTGATATCAATCGTTTTGTTTCTGTCCTTTGAATATCTTCATGAGAGTCAACTGACATTTAGATTATTGTTTTCCCCTGCTTGCATCTGGAAGAGACAACAGTGCCTTGGTTTGTTGCTTTACCACAAGCTGCTGCAATTGTTCTATCTACTCAAGATATGTGATTACAAGAGTGCTGCTCAACACATTGACAAATTGGATGCTGTTATAAGGTCTGACTTGCAGCAAATGCAACATAAGCGAGAACTCAAGAAAGAGCTTGATGCTTTAAATCACAATCTTTCTCACTCTGACTTGAACTACAGAGAAAAATCTGCTCTTACTGAAAGAAAAGCTCAGGTTGAAGGACAGCTTAGATCGGAAGAGCGTGAGCTTAACTGGGAGACAGCCTCTGGAACCTGCATATTTTGGAAATGTGAAACGTGCATGGGCTGATAAACTTGAGCTAGGCTCCCCTCCTATTGATGGGGAATGGCTTCCAAAAAGTGCAGTCTATGCTTTGGTAGATCTTATGGTGGTTGTTTTCAGCCGCCCAAAGGGACTTTTTAAGGAGTGTGCAAAGAGAATTCAATCTGGAATGCAAATCATACAAGGTTACATATTTTTGAAAATTGAGACGTAACTCTAAATCTATTGCATTCTGCATATGACATTACACGGTGCTCACCAGTCATCGCGAAGTTTTAGTGCAGTTCTTTTTCATGAAGAACGAATGGTTGTTTCATATGTTTTTAATCAAAATTGTTACCTGCATAGATGTATATTTGGCTATTACCAACCAGTTTGTCGCCCTAAGTATAAAGATATACACTTACAGGAATGAAACTAAGTGTCCATTTGGATTGATTTATAACTGGTTTTATTTATAAATGGAAGTAGTGATTGACCCTTAATGAAACATGCAAGCAGTTAAATTTTGCCATATGGTATTGATGGGATGGGTATTTCAAATCACTGCAAGGTGTCAATTGTAGTACTTGCCATGTGTATAATAGAGTACAATGATTACTCTTATTTATAAATGGGACTAATTATAAATAAATCCAAATGGACCCTAAAAAATGGGTAGTAGCCTAAGCACAATTTCATTGTCTTTTGAATTTTATTTTCCCTTCTGTCTTTGCTGGTTTTTGGTTATTTGAGAGTATTCTGACCTCTTTACGTGTTTTGGCGCTATATATAGGCATTAGGCAATTTTTGAGGTCATTCTTCTCTTACTGAATCCAATTTATAGTTGGCAGCTTGTGGTTGATGCATTTGTGTTTGCAAAAAGTCACAATCTGTAGATTTGTTTCATTATCTAAATTGTCAAGTTCAGTTATTAGAAGCTCTAGCGTCTAGAGGCATATGTCAATTACGTGCTTACTTTATAGTGCTCCTGCATGTGGTAATTGAAAGGCCATTCCGTGCGTTTTCATCGAAGGCACGTTTATTTGTGTATATCTGGAAAGTGAATCTTTCTGATAATTAGATCCACGCGGTGATTTGATTTAACACATCAGGAGATGCACTTGAAACCTTAACTGTGCTCTTTCTTGCAGAGGAACTGGTTCAACTTGGAATTACTGACGGCACTAAAGGTTAGGCTTCCATTTTTATTGGTATATCATCTTTCTAATGCATGGTATAGATCGGAAGATCTCAGCAAAGTTCTCTATGAATTATGAACATGTTTTAATTGTCTTCGGATATTTCTAAATCTTTTCCTAGAAAAATTATCGGATATATGCCTTTCAGGTCACTAACATATGTTCTCTTTGATCTAATGGATGGCAGAAGTGGAATTGCAACACTCTGCAATATGGATGGCTGGGGTCTATTTGATGCTTTTAATGCAATTTCTTGAAAACAAAATAACTATGGACCTTACACGGACTGAATTTTTGGAGGCACAAGAGGTTGGTTATTGCTGTTCAGTTCCTAAACTGGTTTGAACTTTTAATTTGAATTCAACCCTACTTGTGATTCAAATATCTTGTTAACTGAGCAAGTTGATGCAATGATTTTTAATAATTAATTGCTGAAAACCTTTGATCATTTTTTGGTCATATATTTTGCTAGCGTGTGTCCGTAATCTTGTCTAGAAGACATTATTGTTCACTGTTAAATGGAAAGACAGATAAAATCTAAAAGCAGTTAGGGACTAGGCCTTGGGTAGAGGTGGCTGTCGAGTTGGGAGTAAATTTAAGGGGTACAGTTTCAATAGTTTTACTTTTGTTTTCTAAATTATATTTTGACCATTGGATTGACCAAAATGAATGATTGAGATCATTTAACAAAAATATTGGTATAGGGAACCTTGAAAAGGAATTTGTCGAATGGAAGATTCTGTTTTGCTATGGATTCAAAAATGTTTGTTGAAGTCTTATGGACTTACTCTAATGTTTTAACACTATATTCACTTTAAATTTAATGAATGATAACCATTTAGCAATGCAGGCCTTGATGCAGATGAGAAATTGGTTCATTCGCTTCCCGACAATCTTACAGGCCTGTGAGAGTATCATTGAGATGTTACAAGGACAGTATGCTCATTCCGTTGGCTGTTACAGTGAAGCTACTTATCATTTCCTCGAAGCTTCAAAGGTGATTTTTGGCTTAATCTGGCACCATATCCAGATAGATGCTGACTTATGCATATTGTTTGCGTATAGTTGCTGCTTACTTATCAACATACTTGTTGATTTACTTAGACCTGAACTTGAAAAAGATACAAGATAATTTTACTTTGCTATCCTGATCTGTACATTTCTAGATGAGTATTTTTCTAATGAACTTATCAGCTTCATCTCTTTGATTTCTCTTAAATAGTTAACCGAGAGCAAATCCATGCAAGCCATGTTCCATATTTACGCAGCAGTCTCTTGCATTTGCATTGGAGATGTTGAATTCTCAGCAAAGGTGACGTATCCAGAAAAGATCTGAAGTTGTACTCCTTCCATCCCCCAAAGATATTCTACTTTTCCTTTTCCATTTGTCCCAAATTTTATCCTACTTTCCTTAACTAATTTTTTAGTTTTCTAATATACTTATTAATTATGCATGGTCATCATTGTCATCAATAATAATGAACCATTAAAGCGATATATTCAATAAATATATGGATATATGAGGAAATATAATTTCAAATCGTACTTTTTTCAAAAAAACATTAATTAAGTTTTCTTAATCTATGTGAAAAATGGAAAGGGAATATCTTTGCAGGGCGGAGAGAGTATTTTTAAATAGCATTGCAAGATCTACTTAACTGGAACTTTTCTACAGGCTGTTGACTTGATTGGACCAGTTTTAGGAGTCATTGATTCTTTTATTGGAGTTCGAGAAAAAACCAATGCCCTTTTTGCCTATGGGTTTCTACTGATGAGGCAACAGAACCTCCAAGAAGCCAGGTAAATTTGCCACTCTTGTTTCATATGTCATATTGTCCCACACAGTAGGAATGCATATTTTCTAATGCATCTCTTACCAATCTATAATATGTTATATACAGTCTGTAAGAAAATGTTGCTTAGCCATGTACTTATATATTGTGTGTTTCTGATTGGCGTCTCTAGATCTTTCGGGAGAGGTGGTTGGAAAGTGATTGTGTTTATTGCAAACAAAAGAGTTTGATTTGTGACATTTAGTCAATATTTACAGACTTACGTTAGATGGACATTTGAATCCATGGCGGTAGATGGCATGCTTTTGAGTCGGAGAAAGGTGTCGGTAGGGAAGCTGATTTTTTTTTCTTTTTTAAATATAAGAAAGAAAGAAATTCTGGGTCATTTTGGAAGGTTGCTGATGGCATACTAATTGTTTTATTGATGTACGAGGATATATAGTAGAATAAAGTATTAGGTTCATTTTTATTGGAGTAGAATTTCCGTATGGGAGAAAGTTGAGCCTCTTGAAAGCTCAACATCAACAGTGTTTCCATGTTTCCTTTCTGTAAACAGTTTCAAGAATTCAATTGGGATACTATCAGATGTCTAATCAGGAATTAGAGAAGTGGAAAAATGTTCTGGAAAAATAGAACTCTCTGGGAATTTCCAAAGCAGTGTGAGTAGTACTGACCTATCTCTTTGCGTTTGCAAATGTTTTGAATGAGCCAAAAGAATGACAAAAAAAAAATAGCTCATGTTATCTTTCTATTTCTATTTAAAAGCACAAACCCATGAAACTATTTTTGTCCATATTTTGTGGGACCACAGGTACTACACATTTCTCCCCCTCTCATTTAGATAACTAATGTTGACACAAACGGTAAAGGTTAGCCACTCTCCATGAACTGACCCCTCGATGTGATGAGAAGTTGGCCGTTTTATTTTTCTGATCTTATCACTTGATATCTTACCTGACATGTTGTGTCTGATTATCTGCAGAGTTGGTTTTCTTTTACTTTCTTCTCCCCCAGAAAGCTTTATTGAGTTTAGATATATGATGATTAATGACCTTTGATGGCGTTCCCTTGGGTCAAATATGTACTAAGGTGGCCCGCCTTAATTTTGGAGAGTGAGATTTGCTAAGTGATTAACGGAACTTGTCACTTTCTTATGACAGGGTGGTTAGTTTTACGTTTTCTCTGTTTGCTATTTATCTGGTAGTGGTGTTTGTGCTGCTGGAGATCTGCTATACATGTCTCCAACATATCTAATTTGAGCACTGGACCCAAAAATATTCAAGCTGGCTGAACAGCTTTCATACTTTAATTGTGAGGCAGTTACCCTAAATGTACCTCTTCCCATTCCCTTCTCACATTCTGCTTAAATTTGATGCAGAGTACGATTAGCCTCAGGCTTGCAGACTGCACATACCTTTTTGGGGAATCTTCAACTTGTTTCGCAGTATTTGACTGTGCTAGGAAATTTGGCACTCGCGCTCCATGACACAGGTCAAGCTAGAGAGATATTGAAATCTGCCCTAACATTGGCAAAAAAACTCTATGACATCCCAACTCAAAACTGGGTTCTTTCCAATTTGACTGGTATGCTACCACATTTCGGTTCTAGGTTACTAATGAATTTCACTTCATTTATGCATTTATGTCTGTTGCTGCTACTTCTTTGGGCTTTTTTTTCATGGTAGTAACTGTAATCTTTTTACCTCATTGCACCCTGCAGCTTTGTACCAGCAATCAGGTGAGAAAGGACATGAAGTAGAAAATCTTGAGTATCAGAGGAGAAAATTTGAGGATCTACAGCAAAGACTTGCCGTTGCATGTTCATCCATTTATCACAATGAACTGGTGAGGACAACAATTCCTGCTCTCGTAATCAAGATCTCATCATGATGATTGGCGTAAACTATGCCCAGAGTTCCAATATTGGTATTTGTTGATTAGTCTTTTCTCATACAAAATGAGCAGATTCAAAAAGCAAGGCTTCAAGTTCACCAACTGAATGAGACTGACATCAAGCGAGCAGTCGCAGGCCCTTCCCGGAGCATGAATCTTGACATCCCGGAATCAATTGGTCTGTCAGCTCCACCACCCATGCCTTCCTCAGCAAGGCTCATGGATGTGGACATTGGGAAGCTTGGGAAGAGAAAGATATAGTTTCCCTTCTTAGTTGCAATCCTTCATGTTTAGGATGGAAATAACAGTAAAATGTCTAGGCACACGATGTATAATCTTGTGGTTTGGTATGAGGAATGAATAGAATAAGCGTAGAGTCGAGTCGGGAAACTAAAATTCTATTATAGTACTCTCTCCGGCTTTTGTCTAGTGTCAAAGCATCTTATGCAGTTACTTTGGGTAGTTTTTTATTATTAGATGGATGTAGGCAATGCAATCTCTGTTGTAAAGCTTTCTTCCTTTTAGGTATTGTTTGGCATGCCTATATTACTTCAGTGATGGGTGAATCCCATTACGAAAATTGTTCTTTTGTGATTATTAGCCAGCTAGTTACAGCCACCTAACATTATTATCTAGCGAGTTACAGTCACTTAACATTATGATCAGACCCTATCAAAAAAGAAAAGAAAAACATTACGATCAGACTATAATATTTTAGAGATATCAAAATTTAAATCTGACTTAATAAAAAAAGGGAAAAATTTTAAGTCCATGACATGAATGCAAGTCTTCCGATCAAAAGTCGATTCAGTTATTAAAAATGATCAGTGGTGTTCAATGAGAAATTAGTAATCACTGATTCCTTCCTATAAAGGATAATCTATCACGGATTGCAAAGAAATTTTCTTACCTTTAGGCGCAAAAGTGAATACGTTTTTTGTAGTTGTCCGTCCATTTTTCCCCATTGCTATTTTAATCTTGCAGTTGGTTCTCAAAGCAAAAAAATAAAATAAAATAAAATAACATAAAAAAATACGAGTGACAAATTACAAAATCAACTTACGGATTAAATGACTAGCTCACGTGGTTAAGGCCTAACTGCTTAGCAGATTACAGGTTCGAATCTCCCGTCGGCTTTGTACCCAAAAACAAAAAAAAGAAAATCAATTTCACAAAATCAACTTTGAAAGGATGAGCAGAGACGTAAAAAATGAATCTATGCCGCAAGGCCGTCCAGAATCTGAAACCGTAGAATTTGGAATTTGATACGGTCTGATCCCCTCGGTGGCAGGTTTTCTCCAGTTTCAACTAAAGTCGTCTTCGAGCGAGCCCGGACACACCGATTGTTTAAAAAAATACCCAAAAGTGTACATATTTATTTCCGTCCAGCATTTTCTCAATTACTTGGCGGATTATACAGTGATCGAGTTGAGCTTGATCGTGTTTTCTTCAATGCATTTAGGAGAAGATGCAGGCAACAGTTGCGTCCAGATGTTTGAAGATTCTCAATCATTCCGTTGCCCCTCGATGTTTTAACCATTATTCCACAACATGCTCTTCTAAAGTATTGAACCCATCTCGTGTTGGATTAGGATTCAAGCAAAATTCAATCTTTAGCACTAGGAGTCTGTCTACGACTCCCACGCTATGGAGCTCCGGCAGAAGGATGCCGTTTTTACTACATCGTGTCAATGCTTTTCTATCGGATTTCCCCTCCAAATCCCCCCAAGACAACGTATGTAGATTCAATTTTCAATTGCTTAATCCTTTCCATATGGTACTTTTGTGCCCTTTTTTATGCTGGGAAATTCTGGTGTACAGGGTTCGCTGTCAGATGGGTATGCGTTGTTTTCCAAAAAAGCACAGCCAGTGCCGAAGCAAGAACCAAAGACATCGTTGAAGAAAACCGGTGCGTCTGGAGACCAGCTCCCAGATACTAAAATCATCGCAACTCTGGCAAAATACTTGTGGATGAAGGACAATTTTGAGTTTAGGCTCAGAGTAATTGCTGCTTTGGGACTCTTAGTTGGTGCAAAAGTAATAGTCGATCACCTGTGCGTTCATATTCCTACATGGGCTTTCAATGGGTACGGTTGCTTGATGATATGTCCTTTTTGCGCTGTGTATAGGTGTTGAATGTTCAGGTGCCGTTCTTGTTTAAGCTTGCTGTTGATTGGTTGACAACCGCAACCGGCAATGCAAGTGCTCTGGCCCAATTTACTGCAGCCAATTCAACTGTCTTAGCACTTTTTGCTAGCCCCGTGGCGATTTTGATTGGATATGGCATAGCACGTTCAGGGGCTTCGGCATTCAATGGTAACTTTTGAGTAAGAGATTTTGGCTATTCCCCCTTGATTTTTGGCATTAAAAAAACCTGGGAAATGTATTTTTTTCCTTTTCCAATTGTGATGTTTATTGCACCTTTTTTTTTTAATTTTTATTTCAGAAATTCGAACTGCGGTGTTCTCTAAGGTGGCATTGCGAACAATTAGGCAGGTTTCCCGGAAGGTACGAGACTCACATTATTTGCACTCGTTTCTTGCTCCTTATATTTGATCTGTGTTATAAATCGTAACTGTTGAGAATAATGCACAAGGATAAATTGCTGATCTTCTGTTGGTACAACGCTCACTGGCACCACTGACTATTATCCTTCTCTTTATCTGCATGAACACTTTACTTCAAGACAAAATGCATAATTATTTTTCTGGCTGAGCCTAATTAAATTGGTGAGATAATCGGTCAATGAGTGTAACAATAATAATAGTAAGAAAGGAACGTATGTATGGAAGTACACTCATTTCATTCGTTGCTGAGGCTAGAGGCAGATCAACCCCATCTATTTCATGACTAATTCAATTCTGCAGTTGTAAGATATCTATTTTGGTCTTGCAATGATGTTAGCCAAAGTTTAGCTAACAACAAGTAATATCCTGTTTATATTTGAGTGGGAATCTGACAGAGTGAATACTTTTCTGTTACTTTGACTAATTTATCGTGTCAAAGTGTCTACTAGCTGATCCTCTAATTATAAAGTCTAATTATTCATGTCGTTCTCCCATGGGAACATTTAACATATGGTATTAAAGAAAGAAAACACTATTTTCCCCGTTATTTCAACTAGCAAGAAAATATTCTTTTAAGGAATCTTGCTCAGGCTTATGTAGTGTGTGGGTACTGGGTAGACTAGGCACTCAAAGGAGGACTCAATTGCTTCGTTCTCAGGCGACCCAGTGTCATATTGAAATATGAATTAAAAAAACCTTCATTTCTTTTTGCCAGAAAGTTGATTCCGGCATTCTATTGGATCTGACATGGCTGACTCCATCTTATGTAGGTCTTTTCACATTTGCATGAGCTTGACCTAAGATATCACCTGAGGTACTTTCTATACTGTGTTCTCTTAGAAACATCTGAACTCATGGGTTTCCTGCTATGCAAGTTGTTTCCTTGTGTGGCATTTAAAGAAAATAAAATTTGGTTAAATTATGTTGCGTCTTGAAAGTTATCCAATACGTTTCCTGTTAGTGCTAAATTTTTCTCTTCATCTGTTGCATGTTTCCATTTTCAGAGTATTCGTTCCCTTTCTCCAATATAAATAAGTGTTATGCCTCCCGTTACGGTTGTAAATTAGAGTAGGCTTAGGATATCTTTCTATTATCATGTATTATTCGTCGAGTTAATGCAGAGCATCCACATCAGAATACACTACAAGATCCTAGCTTGACCTCAGAATATTGTTTTAAGGTTTAACAGTTCAATTATATGTCTAATCTTTACTTCTTTCAAAAATTTCCTCTCTATTTGCAGTCGTGAAACAGGGGCTCTTAATCGAACAATTGATAGGGGTAGTCGTGCTATTAATTTTATACTTTCATCAATGGTCTTCAATGTTGTACCAACTATATTAGAGGTATTATTTCACATTCCTTGCACATCTTGTCTCTTAATCATGCATCTTACGTTTTTCTATGGCAAGACATAACAGACTTTGTAAGCACTGGTGTATATGTTTTTCCATTTTCTTTTTTGTTTTTCTATTTCAGTTTCTGTTTTCCAAAACACGATGTTGATAGCTTTAGCCTTTTTTTTCTCCCTCTAGATATCGATGGTGTCTGGTATTCTAGCGTATAACTTTGGAGCACCATTTGCATGGATTACATCACTGTCTGTGGCTGCATATGTTGCTTTCACATTGACCGTGACACAGGTATTTTTCCATTTTTATGCCTCCTATATATAATGTCTCCAGTACCATATTCTATTTGCTTTGAGAGGAAAGTCCCGACGTTCCTGACCCTTATCATATACGATAATTTTCTCTTTCAACTCAAGGCATTGCTTTCCATTTTCATTCCAGTGGAGAACAAAATTTAGGAAGGAAATGAACAAAGCTGATAATGATGCTAATACAAGGGCAATTGATTCATTAATCAACTACGAGGTGAGTTTGTAATTGTTCTTATATAATTCTTTCAAATGTTGATAACATATAACTTGTATACTGAATTAATGGCTTTTATTTTGCATCTTTTTTCAGACTGTGAAATATTTCAACAATGAAGCTTTTGAAGCTGATAAGTATGATGAATATCTGAAAAGTAAGCGTTTGAGCTTATCTTATATGGATTGTTAAAAGAATGATAAGTTTGTTTCCTATAGAAAGGTTACAAGCAACAATGAAGTTCAATATATATATATATATATATTGCAGCATATGGTATGATTAATATCATTGCTTTCAGATCATATTTGTCCGGCATCAGGATAATTTTTATCCTTATCTTTCTTAATATACTCTCATCTTTGCATGTCAACGATAATCTCAAGTTAATTAACACTGAAGATAATATATTTCAGGATATGAAGATGCTGCCCTAAAAACTCAGCGAAGCCTTGCATTCTTGAACTTTGGCCAGAATTTGATATTTAGCACAGCACTTTCTGCAGCTATGGTCCTATGCTCTCAGGGGATTATGAATGGCAATATGACTGTTGGCGACTTGGTAAACTCCTATCTTCTTATGCATGTAGTTTTTCTTTTTCCAAATCTAGAAGCGAGTACTTCCAGGTACGAATGATGATACAAGTACCTAGAACTTTTTCTCTTGTAGGTCATGGTCAACGGGTTGCTTTTTCAGCTATCTCTTCCACTCAACTTCCTTGGAAGTGTTTATCGGGAGACCGTTCAAAGTTTGGTTGACATGAAGTCCATGTTCCAGTTACTTGAGGTATTGTCTAATTTCCGGGATATTTTTGTTATTTTATAATATCTCAGGTTCTCTTGATCAGTTTGTATGTGTGGTCTGCAAAAGCAAGCGTGCGAGCGTGTGTGTGTGAGAGAGAGAGAGAGGGGGAGAGGTTTATATACAAAATAGTTTACCATTATTGTGGAATACCTGCGGATAGCCAGTTTAGATTCCTTGTTTTCAGGTTCAACCATTTTGAATCATAGAATTTCGATCTTTTCTTTCGAATATGAAAAGAAGCAGGTATTTGAAAAATGAAAAGTGTTCATACTGAAATAGCTTATGCATGGAAGCTGCATGAGTAAAAAAATTTTATCAAATGATGAGGAACTAAAGCAAGATAAAACCTGCTTTAATGATACTTATCAAGGAACCTGGGAAAAGATACAATTCAGTTCACTTCCAGTATTTTTTTTTTTCTTGTTATTATTTGCCTGTTCAAAATGTGGAATTTTTGGGTGGGTTCCCATTTGTAGTGCTTTGCTTTCTGCTTTGATCGCAATAAGTAGGAGATGGCAGAAGTAGATGATCTTCCTGTCTTTGCATTTCTTATTATTCATTTTGCCGGGCGTAAAAGGAGAGGCCGGGGAGGGGTAAGGGGTTGAAGCAGTGAGAATATTCACACATGCAGGGATGCAAAGAGAGTGAGTCAAATCATCTGAAATACTTACTGAAACGGATGAACCTTAAGTTGAACTAGTTTTGAACTATCCTGTCATATCTAGGTGACAACTGCTACATAGCTCTTTCAGTGGAAAATCTAGATCACATATGATATAAATAACTCTTTTAGTGAATAGTTTTCTGTTTTTTTATTTGCTTTAACGTTGAGTATGTGGTGGCAGGGGTAACAAACTTCCGGTTATTTATTTACATCTTTTTGAATTTCTTGACAGTTGACATATCAGCATACATGGTATGCAAATGCATGCAAACCCCACCCACAAAGAGAGAGAGAGAGAGAGAGAGCGTTATGAAGTGGACAATAAACCTTGTGAAGACATTATGATGCAAGATTCATCAAATTAGGATATAGGAGTTTAGTTACCAGGTGCAGTGAAGGTATATTATAGGAAGTATTAGATATAGCTTGAAGCAGCTCACTTTTGAGGTTTTATTTGGATAAAACTAGTTTCAATAAAGAGAATGTTTCACAAACAAACCTGGTTTCGGTGGTGATCAATTGTCGTCAGCAAGACATGGACAAAATTCTTTGATGGCTAGCCTTCAATTCTGCATTCATGGAAAATGTAAAATTTGCTTTTCATTTGCTAACCTGACTAATTGTTGAAATTTATATGACTGACATGAATAGTTGAGGACGATGATGTGCGTTAACTTTTTTTACCGCACCTTTTTTTTTTGTCATTTTCTTTATACGAGGAACATATTTAAAGATCAGAAGGCACAATATTTTTTTTTTTCATTTTTCTTTTCTTTCTTTCTTCCCCCCCCCCCCCGGTATGATTCTGGTCTTTATGATTCTTTGATATTTTCAGGAGAAGGCTGAAATTAGTGATGCAGATGGTACCAAGCCTTTAACGTTAGATGGGGGAAGCATTCAGTTTGACAATGTTCACTTCAGGTGCACCTTGAATTCACTGATTAATATTCCCCTGTGGCAAGATGACAACTTATAGACAGTGAAGCAATGTAATATCTTTTGGCTCATCATTGCACATGGGTAACATATACGTAAAGCCCTAGTAGATATCATTTTAGGTCTAAGAAAAATTGTTACAAGGAAATAAGACTATGTCATATGCCCCATAACTATATTATGTTAGCTGGTGAAGTTCTTGTATAAACAAAAAATAGAAAAGGGATAACTATTTTAGCGGAACAAATAAGGGAAGAGCACGAACCTTCATGGGGATGGGTGTGCTTGGGGTTTCAATGC
>CAVNYN010245262.1:0-12562 GCA_963692815.1 Nyctanthes arbor-tristis | reverse complement strand
TCTAATAACAACAACAACAACAATAATAATAATAATGTGTTTACAGTGAATAAATTTTTGTGCTGTCTGACTTATGTGATGGGCTTCCAAGTTGCTTTTTAGTTAATCTTAGTTCGGCAAAAGTGGTTGGTTGTGGACAAAGATAGAATGCCACCAGATATCTAGTGAGTGATCAAAACTGGATAAAGAGGGGCAGATATCGCACAATGTACCAAATATAGAGTAATGCTATACAAATGTTTTTATTCATTATGAATAAATGACAATTTTTAATTGGTAATTTTGAATTAGTTGTGTATATATAAATAGTAGATTTCAAGGTCCACAAGAAGTCAATGCAGAATGATTCTTATTTATGTCATAAACATGTTTCCCTGTAAGTTATTTGAAAATAGACTTAAAACTAATGTCTACTGTTGTTACCACTAAACAGTTTTTAGTTCCGTTTGATTTCACCTGTTTCCAAAAACAGTTGAACATTTCGATTGACTCAGTGGGCATTTTTCTGCCCCTCTAGTTGAGAGGTCAAAAATCAACAATACTCTATCTATTTAATTTTACAAAATTAAAACTCGAAATATAAATTCATGAGATCTTATTTCTTTTATTAAATAAATCGAGACTCTTAGAGCTTGTTTGATTCTCATTATTCTCTAAATTTATAATTTTACCTATAACTGATTTGACATTTACAAAGTGTTTGGTTAGAATTTAGATTATTTGTTAGATTATAATCTACTACATGATATCATTTTATTAGTTATTTTTTATAAAAAGTAAACAATTAAGACTTAATTTTTATTTTTCACTTTTTAAAAAAGTGAAACTAATAAAATGATGCCGTGTGACAGATTATAATCGGGGTAAGTTGCCAAACATCCTTTGATAACGGCTCAGTTACAATCACATATTTCAAACTTTTTTATATTTATAATAATACACATTATACCTCTTTTCTCATTATAATTTTATAATTTCCTTGTATTTAAACAAATGATGGGAGCCTCTCTTCACATTATAATTTCCTCACACACACATAATAGAATCTTACAATACAAGCTCTTAAAATACACGAGCCTTAACTAGGGCTGGGTATCGGATCCGGTAATCCTCCAAACCCAACCCTACCGACCCGCATCAGGGCGGGCCGGACTGGGTCGGGTTACTATTCATTCGGGTCGGAAGCGGTTTGAGGACAAAGGAACCCGACCGGAGATCGGGTCGGGTGGCGGGTGGAGATTCTAGAACCGCCGGATCCGCAGGGCTGCGACCCGGGACCCATTTCGGGTTTAACCCGAATCGGGTTCTCGGGTAAAACACGAGATTATGTTTTTTTCTTTTTTTTCTCTTCTAAAACGGTTTGACTAATGAAATAGATTTTAACACTTTGACTTTTGCTCATTTCAAATTCAACTTATAAGTTTTTTGCCTTATTAATTACTAGTTGTTACAAGTAAGTTTTTTGTCTAGTTTTATTAAGCTTAAATCACATTGAAACGTGCCCAAAAAAATAACAAAACTCAATTTTTAATTTTTTTAGGTTTGAATCACATTGAAATATACCAAAAAATAAATTGGCGAAATTTTAGGCCACAATTTCAATTCTGGCCGAAATTCAAGTTGGGCAAGTATTGGGCAGGCCCAACCCGAGACCCGAGTCAACCCGAGTTGACTCGGATTGAGTCGGGTTATGAAACCAAGTCAAGTTGGCTCAGTTCCAAAATAGCCAACTCGACTTAGTGTCGGGTCGGGTTCGGGTTGGGGCCATACCCGACCCGTCCGACGCCCACCCCTAGCCTTAACTGTCTGAGAAATACGGTATCTTTGACAGAGAAATACGGTATCCTTTTCCAACGTAGAGTAGCGGGAGGCGTTCGACGGCGTTGCAGAATGCCCCCAAAATCCCGCCATCCCATAAAGCTTTCCCACCATTACCTCTTCCACTCCGTTTCATTTTGCCAATTTCACCTTTCTCATAACTCCCTCTCGCTTTTCCTCTACCTGTAATACAGATTCACAGAGGATCCTATGGCGCCATCGAAACGAACCAGCAATGGGAGGTCGCCGTTGGTTAATCAGCAGCGGCAGATAACCACATTTTTCTCCAAGAAGTCTCCGTCTACTCCTACTACTAGCCCCACTCCATCACCATCCCTCTCCAAGAGAAACCCTAAACTTACCCCAAATGCTAACCCTAATTCCAGCCCAAGCCCCATTACTCCATCACCGCTTCAAACGGGACGCGAGAAGCCCGTATTGGTGATATCTTCTTCTCCTTCAACTTCCGGTTCTTCCAAGAGATTATGTGGAGAAGAGCGTGTTGGCAAAAGAATCAAGGTTTATTGGCCGCTGGATGACTGTTGGTACCAAGGTTGTGTGATGTCCTTTGACCCATCCTCCGGGAAGCATTTGGTTCAATATGATGATGCTGATGAGGAGATGTTGAATCTGTCTGAGGAAAAGATTGAGTGGACTGAGGAGCCAGTGAAGTTCCGTAGACTGAGGAAGACCTTGGTGGTGGAGGATGAAGTGGAGATTAAGGCTTTGGAGGATACAGAAGCTGATCAGGATGATTCCGACGATGAGGACTGGGGTAAAAGTGCCGAAAAGGAAGAAGTCGAACACGAGGATGGTTCGGAGGACATGGATTTAGAAGAGGAGGAAGATGGAAGTAGAAAGGGTGGCCTTGGTCAGAAGGGGAAGTCAGGGAAGCGGAAGATGTGTCCAGGGGAAAGTGCAAGTAAAAAGATCAGAGGCAGTAGAGACTCGAAAAATGGTGTTTCTAAGTTTACCTTCAGTTTCAACGAAAAAGAACCTAAGGGTTTTACCAAAAATATTCCAGATAGTAAGTGATAAGAGTTTACTCTTAGCGCATCTCTAATGCTACAATGTCAAAAGAGAAATTCTTACAAATGGCCAAAAAGTGATAAAATTGATGCTAGAAGGTGTATAGGATCATTATTTTAATACCCTGCTCCAATCACTAAATTTCTCGCTTTCATTTTTTTACTAAATACTAATAGTGGCGCACAGATACATGATGGAAATTGTTGTATTAGAGATTTTTTTGTTCAATTTATATTGCTTTTTGCCACATGGAACAATGGATATTGTTGAACATTCTCTTATGATTTGTAACTACATAGAAAATTTTAATGGGTGGATATGGAGTTGTAAACGCATCTCAAATGCAACCATGGACTGTGAAAACTTAATTCCGGCACCAAGTGCCTACAGGAGCACTTCCTCCGTTTGTCCATTTTGTTTCCACATGAACACTAGTAAATTATTGCATTGTAGATGCCCTAATCATGGGTAGAATGTGATTTAGAAGAGTTCTGTTTCCAACATTAACCTATATGAAGTTTAATATTGATTTGTATGACAAATATGTTTAATAGCTGTCAACCTATACCTAGTTATTTGAATTCATGAAGAATGGTAGAAAGAGAGCCTAAACCATTTTGTTATTCACAATAACAATCCTATTTCTGCTGTAGGTGGGAAGGTTCCCATTCCTGACAGCCCTTTAGTGGGTGATGTAGCAGAAAGATTTAGTGCACGTGAAGCAGAGAAATTGCCGTTCCTCGGATTGTATGTTTCTATTATCTCTTTGAAGTGCATTATTATGTATATTTTGTGTGGAAAGCCCGGGGAGGATATCGTCTTAGTTCTGATATCTTAGATTTTTCTCATGCAAAAGTTCAATTGTAATAAAACTTCAGCTTCTGTCATAAGTACCAGTTAAACTTAATTCTCTGCTGAAACAGGGGCCGCAAGGATGCCAATAAAAGACGCCCAGGTGATGTAAATTATGACCCAAGAACTCTTCACTTGCCTCAGGACTTCTTAAAAAATTTAAGCGGGGGCCAGGTGATTGAATGTTTCAAAGTATTTGGTTAGTAGTTCAACCGCCTCCATGAAGTGATATATTTAGACTATTCTATTTTTTTTTTTAGAGGCAATGGTGGGAGTTTAAGTCAAAGCATATGGATAAGGTTCTCTTTTTTAAGTTAAGCATTGGTCATACAGGATGTCCAACGCTCGTCCTCTATAGTTATTTTGGTACCCTTTCTTGTGCATCGGAACTGTAGTCTATAGCCATGTCATTTTTTGTTGAAACAGATGGGCAAGTTTTATGAACTTTTTGAAATGGATGCATATATTGGAGCCAAAGAACTTGATTTGCAGTATATGAAGGTAAATGACTACATTAACAGTAATGAATGGCGTTAGTTAAGAGATTGAAGATTCCATGCTTTTTGACTTGAATATATAGACGGAATTGTCTTTTTAGGTTTATTTTGACACTCAATTTTGTGTCTGATAGCCATCTGTCCTGTCAGGGAGAGCAGCCTCACTGTGGATTTCCTGAAAAGAACTTCTCGATGCATGTGGAGAAGCTTGCTCAAAAGGTAGTGCATCTCTTACTTAATCTGTTGCCCATAATCTAACTGCCAGGTTGATTTTATTCATAGTTATTTTGACTCAACAGGGTTACCGCATTCTTGTTGTGGAGCAAACGGAGACTCCTGAACAGCTTGAACTACGTCGCAGAGAGAAAGGCTGCAAAGATAAGGTCATTTTAGCACTACATAAGATCCTCTATCTCTCAGTTTTTTCCTTAACATTTGTGATGTTCTCTAGTCTGATTTGTGCTGCATGCATTTCCAGGTTGTGAAACGTGAGATTTGTGCAGTGATCACAAAGGGGACTTTAACGGAGGGGGAAATGCTCTCAACTAATCCTGATGCGTCTTATGTGATGGCAGTGACTGAAGGATGTCAAAGTTCACCAAATGAACAAGCAGCACACATATTTGGTGTTTGTGTGGTCGATGTTGCTACTAGCAAGATTGTCCTTGGTCAGGTGGAGATCCTTGAAAACATTACGTTTTTTCACTACAGATTTAACTTGCTCTTTCCACCTGTCCCAATCGCCCTCCGCCCTAACCCATAAGAAAGAATGAAAGACAACTTACGAAAGCAGAGAAAAAGAGTGGACATATCAGGGAAGCAGGACAGCATGCAAAGAAAGGCTCAGGGGTAGTGGGATACAGGGATAGTACTTACTCTTCCTGTGCCAGCATCATGGCAATCCCATCCCCCTCCCATCCCCACCCCCGCCCTTCTTTTTTTTGGTTGAATGAAAGATGGTCCCCATATACTTGAACTTTTCTTCGTAGGTTTGTACTTTTTCTTTGTTCTAACACATTTTGTGAGTAATATAGCATGTTTTCTTTTATCAGTTCGTAGATGATTCAGATTGCAGTTCCTTGTGCTCCCTCTTATCTGAGCTAAGACCAGTGGAAATTGTTAAACCTGCTAAGCTGCTCAGTCCTGAGACTGAAAAGGCACTTCTGAGGCATACAAGAAATCCATTGGTTAATGAGCTGGTTCCCTTTTCTGAATTCTGGGATGCTGAGAAAACTATTCATGAAGTTCAGGCTACCTACCGGCTTATTCATGATAAATCGTGTTTCTCATCTTTCGATGAATCAACTGCTGGTGCTAGTGAATCTCCGACTGAAGATGCTGGCGACAGTTCCCTTCCTGCAGGTCTATCTGAGCTGGTGAATGCGGGTGAGGAGGGAAGCTGTGCACTTTCAGCTCTTGGAGGTACTCTCTTCTATTTGAAGCAAGCTTTCCTTGATGAAACTCTGCTCAGATTTGCAAAGTTCGAGTTGCTCCCATGCTCTGGTTTTGGTGAGATTACCCAAAAACCACATATGGTTCTTGATGCTGCTGCAATGGAAAACCTTGAAATATTTGAGTCTGGCGGAAATGGAGATTCTTTTGGGTACATTTGGCGCTGTATTTACCGTTTACATTTTCGCTGTTACCTTATTTCTCTTTTTTACTTATTTCTCCATTTTCTTTGTCAATGCAGGACACTGTATGCTCAATTAAACCATTGTGTGACAGCATCTGGTAAGAGATTACTGAAAACATGGGTTGCCAGACCTCTTTATCATTTTGAGTCAATTAAGGAACGTCAGGATGCGGTTGCAGGACTGAAGGTATGTATATTTGGCTTTTGATGGATTACTATATGTATTTCTTGTGGATTTGAAGTATTTATCAAAACACTTCTTCAGGGAGTTAATAGCCCATTCGTACTGGAGTTTAGGAAAGAGTTATCCAGGCTTCCAGACATGGAACGTTTACTTGCACGCATTTTTGCTAGCAGGTATAGTTGCAAAGTGTGATCGATGTTATTTGTGAGACATCCATAAATGAGTTTCCTACTTAGTTTGTA
Organism: Nyctanthes arbor-tristis; assembly: GCA_963692815.1. NCBI lineage: Eukaryota > Viridiplantae > Streptophyta > Magnoliopsida > Lamiales > Oleaceae > Nyctanthes > Nyctanthes arbor-tristis. Next base: position 6,304 of record CAVNYN010245262.1, on the reverse strand, counting down.
AAAGGATTTTTCTTATTATTTGGGTGGAATGCAGTGAAGCTAATGGCAGGAATGCATCTAAAGTAGTCCTATATGAGGATGCTTCCAAGAAGCAGCTCCAAGAGTTCATTTCGGTTTTACGAGGATGTGGGCTAATGACTCATGCATGCTTCTTGCTTGGTGCCATTTTAGAAAATACAGATTCCAGGCTACTACATCATCTTTTAGTCCCAGGTATATGCTTAAATGATCTTTCAGCATTCCCATATTGCCTATAATGTTGCTTGGAATTCGAGATGACAACTTTTATACAGGTAAGGGGATTCCTGACGTCCATTTGATTCTCAAGCATTTTAGGGATGGATTTGATTGGGAGGAAGCAAGTAGTTCTGGACGAATAATTCCTAAAGAAGGAGTAGATGTGGAATATGATGCCTCATGCCAAACAATAAGAGACATAGAATCTAATCTGAGAAAACACTTGAAGGAGCAACGCAAATTACTTAGAGATGCATCCGTATGAACTTATTAAAACTACCTGATATTCAATAGTATATAGCTTATGCGCTCATGTATCAATCATCCATTTGTTTCTTTCTGGGCACTTTGCAGATTAATTATGTAACGGTTGGGAAAGACACGTACCTGTTGGAAGTGCCTGAAAGTTTGTGCCATAGCATTCCAAATGAGTATGAATTATAATCCTCTAAAAAGGTAGAAAAGCAAACCAATTTGTGTTCTATTAGTCTTCTTGCATATGAATATATAAATAAAAAAGTCACATCTCAGGCTGCCGTTTCCTATACAAATGTTCTTATTATAGTTTTAAGATACCAATATCTGAAATCAATATTGGGTTTGGGTGTTCACAGTGTGGTTTTCTCCAATGGGTTGGGCTAACAATATTTCTTAGATGCCCGAGTAAACGTTTGAGATAGGGTCAAACATCGAGTGTTTTTGGCATTTAGATTGGCTGGGAATCAGACACTATTCTCCAGTTCCTGTTAAGTTATAACTTCTTGTTTGTATAGTTCTCACTCTTCAATTCCCTTTTTGGAAGATGTTTCAGGGCTTCTTTCTTCTTGTTTGTATAGTTCTCACTCTTCAATTTCCTTTTTGGTAAATGTATCGGGGCTTCTTTCGATACTGGACTCCAATGATTAGAAGTTTAACTGGGAAGCTTTCTCAAGCTGAATTTGAAAAAGAATCTAAGTTGAAGACCATTTTGCAGAGGTTAATAGCAAAATTTTGTGAGCATCACAATAAATGGCGACAACTGATTTCCAGTATCTCAGGTATTGATGCATTCTGGATATCAGGTCGAAGTTTGAAATCCAATCATATATTCTGAACCAGCCAGCATTTGTGCAGATTCTCCCACCTTTTGAGTGGACACAAATAAATATTTATTTCAGGCTTTTGTCTCCTTTTGTGTTGATGTGCTTGTACTGTTTAGTTGGTTTTCATGGTATAAGTAGATTATGAAATGGCCAATTTCTTTTTTTTTTTTTAATTTTTTTAAATTTTTTTGTATAGCTTTACAAATCATTTGTAAAATGTTGTTTGGCTAATTTCTATATTGACTGATACTTTTTGCAGAACTAGATGTTTTAATCAGCTTGTCTATTGCTAGTGAATACTATGAAGGACCAATATGCCGCCCAATCATCTCTCCAGTATCATCTCCCGATGAGGTTCCGTGCTTGATTGCTAAAAGTTTAGGACATCCTGTTCTCAGGAGAGATCGGAAGAGCGAGGGTGCTTTTGTCACTAATGATGTTTCACTTGGTGGTTCTGCTCTACCCAACTTTACACTGCTTACTGGTCCTAACATGGGTGGGAAGTCTACTCTTTTGCGCCAAGTTTGCCTAGCTGTGATTTTGGCTCAGGTATTTGTAGGTTCTTTCTTCACATGGCTCTGAATTGTTTCCATTTATGTGCTAACAATTTTGATTTGATTCTTCCCAGATAGGCGCAGATGTGCCGGCAGAAAGGTTTGAGTTGTCTCCCGTGGACCATATCTTTGTTCGAATGGGTGCGAAAGATCAAATTATGTCTGGGCAAAGTACATTCCTTGCGGAGCTCTCAGAAACTGCCTCGATGCTGGTAGCCCGCATTGGTTAAATAGGAAGTGAAAATAAATATATGGAATTAGAAAAATCCTTCCCAGTTGTTTGAGATTTTTTTTTTTAAATCGCATATATTTTTCAGTCTTCTATATAAGAACGTCGTTTTTGAGCTACCATGAACATGTGAATTCTAGAATCATATGGACAGAAATGCTTAACTGCAAGGAAGAAAAGGGTATGATTGAGGGAAAAGCGCATTGTTAACGCACTTCTTAGATGATTTGCTTCAATGATTGGCTAATATATCTGTTATATTTATTTTGTTGAAGTGCTAAAATTTGCATCTAGTGCTATATAGAATGAAGTTTTTGGTATCATCTGCTGAATTTGTTTCTGATGGTTGATGCAGTCTGCAGCAACCAGTAATTCACTTGTAATTTTGGATGAGCTTGGACGGGGGACATCAACATCAGATGGGCAAGCCATAGCGTATGTACATTTATAGAGAATGTAAACGTTCTTTAGATTCGGAGATGATATATGTTTATTCAAATCCTCAATCATTGTAAACAGACCAGCTAAAATCTGTAAAACTACATTTAAACATCGGTCTCATTTGAATCTCTCTTGTCAGTGGATCAGTTCTTGATCATTTTCTGCACAAGGTACAATGTCGGGGAATGTTTTCTACTCACTACCATAGGTTGGCCATTGACTATCAGAAAGATCCTAAGGTGTGTTAATCTTCTGCCAAGTGAGATTGCATCAATCAGGAGGCTGTGTTATGATATGTTCTCTAAATGCATAATAAACTTTTTGAAGTAGTAGTTTTAATTTGATTCTCTAATAATCAGTATATATTAAGAATCGTAATGATAACTAGAAGTTTTTTACCTAATTTTTGAAATGGTTTAAGATTCATGTTGGAACATTGAGACTGTTGAGAACAAAATATTACGCTGTTTGGACATTGGAGTTAATGATTCATTTTATACCGGCCATTGAGTAATTTCGGTATTTTGCATCTAAGGTATTTATGAAATGAACAAACAGAGTTGCAGCTTCCATTTTGTACACTGGTTTCTGTCATAAGCCATATGGTAAACTTGAGGTGACAAAGTTCTGGAAAATAAGGAAAATATGACAGAGAAGAGAACATGTGATATCTTATGCTCTGGCAACATTGGATTTCAGACTTTGATTCCATTTGTTATTTGGCTTAGTTACAAGTTCAGTTCCATTGCTAAATAACAAAGTAAGCTGGCCTGACTGATTAACTATCCTGTCTGGAGTGGGGAAATGGGATATAGGTGGTTGTTGACTGGACTTGAACAAGGTCCTATGTTTTCTGTATGCACTAACCCCTCCCGCTTTTTAGGTTAATAAATAATAACTCCTTATGCATTGCTAGGACCAATCATGTAGTGTTAAAAGATAATGAATTTGTTTGAATATATGGCTTGATAATAAGTTTGCGGAATGGTAATATATTTTATCTCGAAGCTTACATGAAACAGTTGCTGAAATAAGAGAGAGAATAAGTGGAGTTGAATGATGGAGATTTTTGTTGTACAGTGGGTCCTATGAGATATTTGGATGTGATTAGTTTGACCAAATTCATATTTAAAATAGAATGAGACAAAATGAGATGACTAACATGGGCTTAGTTGGACTGGAAGAGAAAGAACCTACAAACAATATTATGGGGTTCTGGTCAGGTCAAGTCTGTAACGAATGCATTCGTATAAGAAAGCAGTATTACTTGTTGAAACCAACTATTTTTTGAGTTTATCAGCCTACATTTTTTCATGTACTGTCTTCTTTGTGGTACACAGGTCTCCCTCTGTCATATGGCATGCCAAGTTGGCAAAGGAGTTGGAGGTCTTGAGGAAGTTACCTTCCTATATAGATTGACTCCGGGTGCATGCCCTAAAAGTTATGGGGTTAATGTTGCAAAGTTAGCTGGTAAGTTGACATTTAGAAAGGGAAATAGTAATTTGTATATTCTTATAAGTTGTCACTGTGGACCAGTGGAATCGATTAATGCCCCCTTAGCCTTCTATTGCAAAACAGAAATACTGTGAGTGGAAATAAGTAGCGGAGATTTTTTTGAGAACACGTGGGTCCCATGAAATTTGTGGATTTGACTAGTAAGATCAATTTCTATTTTGTAATATATATATAGAATGCTATTGAGGGGGCCTTATGACACACCAGGAGGCCCCCCCCACCCCCTTCTGAATTCCATCTTCAATGTATTATCTGCTGAATCTCTGTTAATTTACTGGGTTTGAGGCCCAGTAGATCCGAAAGCATAATAAACAAGATTTTATAGCTTATGTTTCATCTTTCATTGTGTCCCATGCTATACAATATTTCTTACCACGCATGCTATAGGGCATGTGAAAAGTTTTATGAACGTGCAGCTAAAAGATAGCCTTTGCCCTTGCGTACTTGCGTACTACTTTTCATGGTTATTTTTGCTATTCCATTTCAGGACTACCGGACACGGTACTTCAGAAAGCTACTGCCAAGTCTCAGGAGTTTGAAGGAACGTACGGCAAGAGGTCAGAAGAAGCCTTATCCGTCGTAAGTTGGGAAGAGAAGGTAGCAGTGATTATCCAAAAGTTGGTAAATTTCTCATCTAATGAGGTTGGGGATTATTCTTCCAAGCAGATGGCCGAATTGCAATTAAGAGCAAGGGTGCTTCTTGGACAAAATTAACTTATAGACCGTACAAAGTTTTGCTCTTGTGATGTGCTTGAAGCTCCAGACTTGCACTGAAGAATGAATCATTGTATGTGCATGTCCAGATGAAACAATTCGCGGTGAAAAACAGACTCACTGTTTATTCAGAAAGCTGTGTTCTGATTGCCATGATAGAAGCTTGGAAGGTGAGGCAGCCTGATGTTACTCAGAACGGGTTTCATGTGTGTGGAATATAGGTATTAGATTGATTGAGTTATGTCGATTCTCAATTCTCTATATTTGCTGGCTAACAGTGCACGTTGGTCAAATTTATGGAAAACTAGGTCACAGTTTTGAATTTTGTGGATGGATTGAAAATCCAAGGGTACTTGTTTGGTGCCGGGTTACAGGAATTTACTATGCCCGTCAATCCATTCTATAGAATGTGTAAAGCACACATAGCCGGTCGCATGGCTACGTGGCAAGGCTTGAAACTTAGTTCATTTTACTTTTTCACGCATTGCCATGCTTTATCATGCATTTTCACTCCAAGGTACTCTGCTTAATGCATGGCCTTGACACTTTCACACATCATACTTTCTATGGCATTGATGGTTAGTGATGGTTGGGACCAAGTCAGTGAAGGGTGTTCCATATTGGCTGGCTGCTGAAAAGTTTAGCCAGACGGATGTTCACAGTTTGCTGCATTTGTTTCGTACAATATTGTATATCTTTACGGATTTTGATCTGTTTGCTATATTGAGGGGACTTCCCTTTGATACCCTGCACGTACATTACGGTCGAATGGCACCTGGTAGCATTAATCAAGACTTGAGCAATTACTCTTATTTGCCACTAGTTCTTCATTTGTTTGTTGTAGCCTTGACATTTTGTGAAATAGTTTTGCATGTCAATCAGAATCATATCAGAAACTGGAACTTGTGTGCTTCATGTATATGATGTTCTAAAAAGCTCGCAGCGTCACCTATACTTGAAGCCTGAGTTCCATGCTTCATCACACTTTGCGCATTATTACGTATTGGTTGCGCTTTTATCGCGTTTTGCTGCGCTTGGGTGCTCATAAGCTTAATGTTTGACTTTGATGTTTTTTCACGCCACACGTTTTCTAGAGTATATCATCAGCTTTAATAAATACAAGTAAGGTGGCCTAATGGTGCTTTTGTAGGCATTTTCTATTATTTTTATGCTCTAAGAATGTCTAGAAGTGATGGTATACGTGTGTTGCTATGTTGTGTTTAAAGCTTTTTTACAGGTTTCATTTTGGATAGGGACATCTATTGGATCTCCAATCATCCAAGCCATATTTTATGATATCCTAACGACTTTGACAGGGTAGCTATTCGATGGGACCCAGAGTTTCACCGCTATGCGATGCGGCTTAAGCCCATTCGCTAAACACCGCCCCTCTATCTTTAAGTGGGTATGTCTCACTCAGAATGAGATAGCACAACTACTTTACAAGAATAGATAAAAATATCTTTTCCGTCTCCGGTGGAGCGACAGTGGCAGTTTTTCTATAAAATCAAATAAAGTTTATAGTATAGAGT
>CAVNYN010245245.1:0-13730 GCA_963692815.1 Nyctanthes arbor-tristis | reverse complement strand
AACGGATGAGAATTAAAAAGATTGCCTTTTCAATTAGTGAAAATTGATCGAGAAAAGGGGATATTATTAGGTGACGTGTGCTCTTCCGATCTCATTCATTGGGTGATGATTACATAACTACTTTTTCATCATTCAATATAAGTGTGTCACATAAGAATGTCACATAAGAATGTCCATTTTCATGTTCCCCTAGAATTTATCTTTTTTTCCTTCTTGGAGGGGTGGAGATTTTTAATACTATAATGACCTGCCATAATTGATTTGACAATTGGCCAATGTTAAAAGTAAATATGAAAAATTGCACATACTATCATCAACTCCATATATTAGAATTTTGGTTATTTATGCATCAATCAAGTTGCATGCTCAATTCCACAATTTATGTAATATTGGATCATGTAGTGTATATATTGTAAAAAAAGGGATTGTTCCAATATGTATATAACAATCGTAAAAACGACTTGCTACCAGAGAATAACCCGTAAGAAAAGTTAAAAAAATAATTAGTTAAATACATAGAAGAAAACAACAAGAAGAAGAAGATGATGATGATGATGATGGTGATGATAATGATAAGAACAAGGAGGAGGAGGAGGAGGAGGAGGAGGAGGAGGCGGGAAAAGAAAAGAAAATGATTTGAGATGTGATTAAAGATGAGGCCTACCTGTGCAGAGACTTAGACAATCCAACACCCAAAAGAATATATGATATCATAATAATAATTCCCATCCATCCCATGATTCTAAACATGCATGTTGTAGGGTCCATTTTTCTTTCATTATAATTAAAGAGTGCTCCCTTAATTTCCAAAATATAGAACACCGGGGCCCAAATTCTTACCAATTTAAGAAATCGGCTAATAATTAGCGACTCCCAAATGCTAATCCAATTGTGTGGAATCATCATAACTGTATACACACCTAGTTTTGACAGTTGAATATATATATATATATATATGAAAAATTTTATTTTGTCCACGCATGTATGTTATTTTATATGTGTATAATACGTGACACACATCTAGACTACAATTATAAAATATTTGTAATTTAAATGTTTGACACATATACATGTATACATAATAACATACTTACATGTAAGTAAAATAAAATTGCTCATATATATATATATATATATATATATATATCACTAATTTACACACACTGACACACATGTTATCTTAACCTAACGGATGATGTAATAGCTAGGGCACTTAAGGCATGCAAATTAGGAGTTTCATTCCGACACTATACATCTGACACGCTATGACATCATATAATTCATGTGGTATGTATGTGATGTGCTTTAATACACACTACATAGATTATATGGTATTATAACATATCACACGTATGGCGCTAGATCAAAATTTTGCAAATTATGCCTGCTTTACATATTTTTTCCATACATTTTCTTGAACGATTATTATTGTTACTGTTTCTCATCATCATCATTTCATTCCTTAATTAGTCAATTGCAAAAGAAAGAAATATTCTCAAGAGGCCCATTATATATTTTATATATATATATATATATTGCCAGCTAATATTTATCCTAGCTAGCTAGTTGGTTGGATAATGGCATATACACAGTTTTCCAACGCCCATTGACTCATTCATCTAATTAATTCCTGCATGGAATCAATCTCCAACTCCTTGAGATAATTAATAAATTGAAAAGCAAAGGAGGTTCACGCCTTATTTAACAAGTAACCATCCAATTTAGACTCAAACCTTTACTGCCCGGACAAGCAACCTTCAATTTAACTTGCCCTCACGGAACCGGATCTAGACAAATTTGTTTTACACGAATTGTAATTGGAAAAAAAATTACTTCACTCAATGCATATATAAAAGACAAACTATGTTGTTGAGATTACATTGCCTATTACAAGATATTATCAAGAACAAAGCCACAAATAATTTCCCAAGTGGTGAAAATTAACTCAAGAACTTGCTCCAAAAAACTCTCCCTTTTTGTATGGTGTTTGAGCTCAGATTTAAGACCACACATGAAGCACCGGAATCATGGCACCGTCTTCTTGGAGAATGGCAACCAGAGGCTCACCGGTGTTGCAAGATTTCGCCGGAAATCGTCCACCCAACTCACTGCCTCTCTCCCTCTCTTTCTTAGTCTTGCCAAAGTCCCAATTCAAACCAAAGACAAGAATTGTCTTAAATGGGTAGTCTCCAACAGTAATATCACATTGGCCCAAAGGAGTAAATGGGCCAAGGGATTAAGTGAGACACTACTCACAAATCTTCACCTTAGATCACTTCAATACATAGCCGAATTTTCCGATTACAAGTGCTATCCAAAAGGTACAAGTGTGGTCCTAGTAAATCATCATCGCTGTTTCTAGCCAAGTACCTGCAAAACAATTAACCATTATCAATTCCAAGAATTGATAAACACTTGTTAAACTTACCAACTGCAAGTACTTTTGTTCCAACATCTGCAGGATTATCATTAGTTGCAATTTTGAGTAGTTTAAATTCACCTGAAGCTAACTTCTCTCTAATGAAATGACACTTTACCTCAATGTGCTTAGACATCTCATGATACACTGGATTTTTATACAACATCAAAGCACTTTGACTATCAGTAAATATCATAGCATATTCACGCAAGAAGTTAAATTCACACAATAGGCCTTTCAACTACATGCATTTTTTTACAACTTCAGTAAGTGCAACATACTCAGCTTCAGTGCTGGAAAGTGTAACAATATATTGCAACTCTGATTTCCAAGTGATACAATTACCACCCAAAGAGAATAAGTAAGAAGTAGTTGATTTCATCTGATCTTTATCACCTGCAAAATCAAAATCTACATAACTTATAAGCTCAAGATTATCACTTCTCTTTTCAAACACTAACCCCCTCCTAACGGTCCCACCCACGTATCTCAAAAGTCATTTAAGAGCACTCCAATGAGGTTTACCAGGATTGGCCATGAACCTACTTAGGAAACTAATCGCATAAGCAAGATCAGGTCTAGTGGTTATCATTGAATACATCACAGAACCAATGGCATTAGCATAAGGAATCTTACTCATTACCTGTTTTTCTTCATCAGTTTTGGGACATTGTGCAGAGGACAAAGTCATGTGTGCACCAAGTGGTATATTGACAGACTTAGCAGATTTCATGCCAAACTTGGTTATTACTTTTTCCAAATAGGACTCCTGATTAATGGTTAATCGGTTTTCCACTCTATTTCTTTTAATAACCATGCCAAGAATCTTTCTTGCTTCACCTAAGTCTTTCATGTCAAATTCAGATTTCAAAAGTCTTTTCATTTTCATGATTTCAACTTTGCTAGGACTAGCAAGCAACATGTCATCCACATACAATAACAAATAAATTTCACAACCAGATTTGCAGTTATTGTAATAAAGACATGCATCAAATCACTCTCCTTGAAGAAAAGCAGTCTTCGCATCTAGTTGCTTCAACTCCCAATTGAGCTCAACAAGCAAGGCCAAGACTAACCACATAGTCTTACACTTAACAACGGGGGAGAACACTTCATCATAGTCAATCCCTTCTCTTTGCGCAAATTCCTTAGCAACCAACCTAGCTTTGTATCTCAAGGGGTCATTCTGTTCAACTTCTTCTTTTAGCTTATAGATCCACTTGCACTGGACTACCTTCTGATTCCTTGGTTTCTCAACCAACTTCCAAGTCTCTTTTTTGTTCAGAGACTGGTTTTTTCGCTTCAAAGCCTGCTTCCACTTTTCAAAGTCCTTACAGTTAGCAGCCTCTTCAAATGATGTAGGCTCAACGGACTCAATGGTTTCACCTGAAACTGAGACAAAGTCCATCAAATTCACAGAGATGTAATTCAGATTTGGCTTCACTTGTCTCCTTTCTCTGTCCCACACCAATCGATAATCCATCAAATTGGTACCTGCAGGTGTTTCTTCATCAGGGACATCAGTTTCAGGAATTTCAGATTCAGGCTCAAGCTCAGGCTGTTCATTAACTGCTTCATGATCAGATTCAACTTGAGGTTGGGTTTCCCTATTCTCTGAATTAATGTCTAATTTCTTCACCTCAAACTCAATCTTCTTTTCAGAAGAAGACTCCTCCTTCTCAGCCTCTTTCTATCGGGTCTTAAGGCAAGGCATCTCAAGTTCATTAAACTTCACATCTCTGCTACATATAAGCTTAAAGCCTCTTTCACCTATAACCTACAATATATAACCCTTCACTCCCTCTAGCTAGCCCAACATGACATATTTAGTAGCCTTAGGGTTCAACTTACCCTCAACTTGGTGTGCAAAAGCCGCACAACCAAACACTCTAAGATTTGACAAATCTGGAGGCTTACCAATCCATAATTCTTCTGGAGTTTTGAAGTTAACAGCGCTGGAAAGAGACCTATTTATCAAATAGACAGCAGTATACAAGGCTTCACCCCAAAAGACTTTAGACAACCCTGAGCTGATCAACAAGCATCTGATCTTACCGATCAAGTTCCTATTCATCCTCTCAGCCACCTCATTTTGATGTGGGGTACTTCTCACAGTCCTATGTCTCCTAATACCCTTGCCCTTGCAGAATTTATCAAATTCAAAGTTGCAAAACTCTAGTCCATTATCAGTCCTAAGAGTTTTCACACTTCTACCCATTTGGTTCTCAACTAAGGCAAGCTAGGACTAGAATTTGCTAAAAGTGTCAGATTTGGATTTAAGGAGATACACCCAAACTTTCCTCGAGTGGTCATCAACAATGGATAGAAAAAATCTATTTCCCCCAAATGTAGGATTTTTTCTGGTCGCCACAAATCAGCATGAATGTAATCAAGAAGGCGCTTAGTGTAGTGCTCACCAATCCCAAAGCTAACTCAGTGTGACTTCCCTAGAACACACGTCTCACAAAAGCTCAAAGGTGTAGCACTATCTTTCCCCAACAACTTCTGGTCACTAATTCTATGCCATAGGTCTGACTTATCCTCAACAATTGAAGACAAAGCTAACTCTCTACTCTCTAAGGCTTCACCTTGAAGGACATACAACCCAATTTTCCTTGGTCCTTTCATAACTATAAAAGATCCCTTGGAAACCTTAAAGATACCACTGTGATTTCCAAATTTATAGCCTTCATCCTCCAAAACAGTCATCGAAATGAGATTCCTAGCCATCTTGGGAACATGCCTGACACCTAATAGAGGTCTGACTATACCATCATGCATCTTAATGGCAATGTCTCCTACCCCCTACACAGTATGTGAAGTGTCATCTCCCAAATAGACTTGTTTAGGCTCAACCTCCCTGTAGTTATAAAACCAAGATCTATGTGGATACATATGAGCAGTGGCACCTGAATCTAAAATCCACTCATTGACAAAGTCAATACTACTCACATTCATAGCATGTAGGCTCCCCTGGTCACTAGAAGTGCCAGCATCAATCACTATATTGATATGCAAGTCATGAAAGGAATCAGCAACAGCAACTACCCTACTATACTTTCTGATCACTACCCTACTATACTTTTTGTTTCCCCTTGGAGTTAGGACATTCTCTCTTAAAGTGCCCGAGCATACTACAATTATAGCACTTCTTACCACTCTTATCCTAACCTACCCCTTGACTTCCCTCTACTCTTCTTACGACTAGAGCTAGAGTTACTCTCTCTGGACTCATACCTTCCCCGATGACCACTAAACAAGCTCTCCTCTCTCATGTCCCTTGACTATTTCTTCACTTCCAACTCTCTAGAATTCAAAGCATCTATCACGATAGCCTGAGTCAACTTATCCCGACCATACTTGATAGCATTCCTAATATCACGATACGAATCAGGAAGAAAGTTTAAAAGAATAACAGCCAAGTCTTCATTATCAAATTTCTTTTCATTGTAGGCCAAACTCTTGACAATCTTGCTAAAATCAGCGAGGTTGGACTCAATGTCCTTTCCCGTGTCCATTTTAAAACTAAAAAGTTTTTCCAGAAAGAAAATCCTGTTTGGCAAAGTTTTTGTCAAAAACATCTTGTCAAGATCTTCCAACAATTCCTTAGTAGTCTTATGTTCATCAACTTGTATCACAATATCATCAGACAAATGCAGAATGATAGAACTATGTGCAATTTCATTCATATAAGCAATTTCATCAGGTTTAGCTTTCAATGCATCCGGGTATGTGCTTGGGTCATCAAGTGCTTTAGCAACTCTTTGTTGAATTAAAATGACTTTCATTTTTTGTTTCCAAACCGATTAATCTCCCTTTCCATCAAATGGTGACAATTCCACTTTCGACCCCATGACGGGTGATTAAAGGGAGATACCGATCCAACAAAAGTCACTCACACACAAATGCAACATAAACCAATCTAACACCGAAATCAATTTTCAATATGATGCAAATCACAACTCATTCAAGCACATGACAATATCCACCAATACCAATTTCCTAGTATCAAAGACAAGCAATACACCAATGCGCCAATCCAAGACTACACAAGAAATTCAATCAAACAATGAAGTCACAATGGCATGGCAAATAAGAGAACACAAAAATTCACATAAGCCAATCATCTAAACTATCACAAATAATCCAAGCATCAAAGATAATCAACAATCTAAAAATGCTTCTAAAAGGATAGTTTAGTGTAATAATACCCAACACCGTTGAACAACGGTGTTTTGTGGTATTCGGTACTTGATAAATACATGAATCCCGAGAATATATGTTCTGAAAACGGTGCACCACCAGCCACGCCGGAAAATTTCGCCGGAAACAACCTTTACCTCACTGTCGGAGCTCCACAGCCTCAACCGGTGGCCGGAAAATTACACCACCACCACCAAAAGGTCCGTCTCGACGTCTGCAACAAATTGCCTGTTGAACACTTCGCCAGAAAAAGCCCCACGCGCCTCCCCATGCATCGTTACTGGAGCTGCGTGTGACATCCACGCGCCATTGCCGGAGGCCGCCGGAAAAACGCGCTCGTTCCGGTGAGTCTGGGTCTGGTATCGGTTTCTCCAACTGACGTATGATTTTGCTGGAATCGTGCTTCAAAGTTCCGATTTTTGAAAATTTTCAAAAAATTGCGTTGCTGGCTTCTTCTATTTCAGTCCGGTTTTGAGCCTTTTTCCACCACTTTGATCCTTCCTACCAAGGCTCTGATACCATTTGTTGATATTACATTGCCTATTACAAGATATTATCAAGAATAAGGCCACAAATAATCTCCCAAGTGGTGAAAATTAACTCAAGAACTTGATCCAAAAAACTCTCCCTTTTTGTATGGTGTTTGAGCTCAGATTTAGGACCACATATGAAGCACCGGAATCATGGCACCGTCTTCTTGGGGAATGGCAACTGGAGGCTCACCGGAGTTGCAATATTTTGCCGGAAATCGTCCACCCAACTCACTACCTCTCTCCCTCTCTTTCTTAGTCTTGCCAAAGTCCCAATTCAAACCAAAGACAAGAATTGTCTTAAATGGGTAGTCTCCAACGCTAATAGCACATTGGGCCAAAGGAGTAAATGGGCCAAGGGATTAAGTAAGACACCACTCATCTATGTAATATTGAAAGAAATTTTCAGGCCTGCGGAAGAAAAAAATTAGATATGATCTTGCACTGAGGCGTAGCCGGGGCCGCACTGGACCTAGGACAAAAAAACAAAGAAAAGTTATACAAATTATAAATTCGTGCACTTCCAGCCACTCGCTCTACAAAGTCGGTTGGCTACGCTACTGATCTTGCAGTTCACCTAACAAATTAATTAAAGAGAGATATCAAGAATGAAATAAATTTGGATACTATGTCCAATTAATTAATTGGTATATTTCAAGTAGTACTCTTGATTTCTTTAGGAACGCATGATTTTGATTTTGTGAAAAGTGAATTTTTAAGAGAATATGTTGTTGAAAAGAAAGGAAAAATTATGAATTTATATGTTATACGTACTATTTTAATAAGTGAATTTGTAGTTAAAAATGAGTTGGATGGAGAATTAATTTTGGAAAAATCCATTTGATGCCATCCCTTTAGTTCCCAAGCTAGCAAGTTAAGCAAATGGGCGTTTGTTTTCGTGTCGTCAAAATTCAACATGGTGGATACATCTACTAGCTTAATTAGAGACTCTGATATCCAATATATGGTTAGCTCTATCTATATATATATATAAATAGCAGAACTTAATTTATATTAAGGAACAACTTGTAAATAGGCATTCACATTATCCAATATCCATATTGTTGAAGAATAATCTAGCTAGCTGGTCATCAGAAGATCAATATGGCATCATTAGTATTACTGGTAGAAGCTCTTGTTGCAAAACTTGGCCATCAAATTCAGGTCAATTTGCCGGTTAGTGATGATCAAGACATAAGGCATACACAGCGTCATGGAGCCAACATTGTGCATGGGACAGTACCAATTACAACCACAGTCGACGACTGCTCTAGTTTTTTGTGTTTATTGCAAGAGGAGATTGATCAGTCATGGGAATTTGCTCCAAGTTGCATCTTCTGGCCATAAAAGACATACCTCTACACGCATACATGCCCAAATCGACCATCGTGTATGTAAATATACTTAGTTTTCGCGGATTCATGCATTAATAATAACCCATGTCGTGTGTAATACCTAGCTGCAGAGATATGTATGTCCGAACACATCATGTAATAATAATATACTCCCTCCGTCCCATAAAGATATTCTTCATTTCCTGTTTTATTCGTACCAAATTATATTCCCTTTTTCTAAATTAATTTTTTAGTTTTCTAATTTACCTTCATTTATTATTAATTTTGTTCACCTACCCTTACGGGGTAGATTAAAGTCTCCCCCATCCTATATGGCATGCCACATGAGCATGTCATTCATTCACTAATTAAAGAAAAAAAAAGAAGAAGAAGAAAGGGAAAAGAAAAGAATGGCATGCCATATAGGATGGGGAAAGGCTTTAATCTACCCTCATGTGATAGGTGAACAAAACTAATGGAGTGGGGTGGGGTTCCTTTTCTTTTCCCTTTTTTTTTTCAATTAGTGGATGAATGGCATGCTCATGTGACATGTTATATAGGATGGGGGAGACTTTAATCTATCCTCATCGGGGTAGGTGAACAAAACTACATTTATTGTGCATAGCAACTAACAACAAAGAATAACTAAAGTGAAATATTAAATAAATTAAAAGGTATATTAGGAAATATATTGTTAAATTGTACAATTCCAATAACATTAAATGATATTTTTTTAATCTATGTGAAAAATGAAAAAGTAATATCTTTTTGGGACGGAGGAGTAATAATAATAACAATACTTCGTTGAAAGATAAATGCTCATCAATGTTAATTTATGAATGCATTTACGTTGATCATGTAATTAGAATCAGAAAACTCTGATAATAATAAAAATTTGCCAAAACGAACACATCATTTAATTTATCAAGTCTAGTCAGTTTCACGTACGTAGCTGGTGATCAAGGCGTTTGGATCAATCTGTCCCTCTCACCAAACTATTCTTAGATAAATTGAGTGTTGGCCATGCAATTTATTTATGTGTGAATTGGAAAAGTCTCTAATTTAGGCAAATGTTGTGGTCCATTATAGATTAATCACGTTATATATTATAGAATCCCACGTTGGAAAATTATAAGTATATTGAGTTGTTTATATAGTGAGATGATTTTTTAAGTCGTAATTTAATTAATAAGGTAAATCAGTCGATATCTAGCCAAAGACTTTAGCATTAGCTAGCCAGTGCCAACGTTGTGCTACGCATTGGGCGCTTTAGAGGCACACTTTTGCACTTAGCATTGAGAGCCTTAAGTTTTCATAAATGAAATCTAGACTCGATGATGTGGCAACAACACATCTAGATAGGCGTGGCGGACTCAGATTCGAGCCGGATCAGATGAGCACGGCCTAACCGGCCGGTTTGGTGTCAATTCGTTTGATAGAAAACCGAACTGGTGTATGGATGCACCAATTTGAATGGTTTCTAACATGGTTCGAGCTGGTGCTACTAACTCTATAAATAGAGACCCCTAGAACTCGTTTTATTCTTTCCAAAACAATCAGGAAAGTATCTTTTCTTCATCCTTTCTCTCTAAATCGTCCTTTGCTTTTCTATAGCATTTCTGAGTGTTCAAAGAGTATTATCAGTTAAGGTTCGAATGTCAAGGTTGTTATAAAAATGTGGTATCGATCTTGGAATGAGCGTTGTATCTTGGGGGACAGACGTCCGTATTTCGTGTGTACTTTTAGTTAATGTGTGTGAAATATGTTTTAAAGAGATTTGCTACTGTATACTTCGCTTCATCTCCTATTTTTGGATTATGTTGTCTTCTCTATCAATTGGTTTTCGTCATATCTTGACAACAATTATTTCCATTTCAAAATAGAAATTAGTCAAAACTAATTCCATATCTATATGTTTGTGAGATGACCTACATGTATCTATAAATTTCCACAGCTCATTTTCTCTGATTATATTTTTACTTTCAATACAAGTAAATGGGATGCTAACGTTGCCCAGGTATACAGGAATACGTTACTCTTCTATTTCCGTAAGAAGAAAGAATGAGCTTCATGCTTTTGGATCGCTTCACGGTATATATTGGCTTAATTAACGCTCTAAACGGCCTTAATTAGCTTTGATGGACCTACTTACGGACTTGTGGGCCTTAATAAGACCCCGCCTGCAGCCTGCTTTCTACACCAACACTATTCACCTTAATAATGACATGGCATTTACAAAGTATTTTTTCTAATTCTTAAAATTGATTTTATAATCCACACTAACAGAAATGTCATAACAAAGATATATATTATTATATATTTTAACAAAATAAACTTCAAAATTATACTAGATGGGTGTAAAGTACGATAGCGGACTAGTAATAAAGTATGTGTCTATTTGATTCAATTTATAATAATTTATTTATAAAGAGAAATTATAAAGAGATAAAATGAATGGTGTAGATTTAATAGAAGTTTAAAATTTGTGACTTATAAATAAGTAGTTGTCAAATTAATTGTAGGTAAAATTATAATGTATTTTGATAAAGAGGATCAAATAAGGGTGGGGAAATTGTAGGAAGGGAACACTGTAGAGGCAGATGTCCCCAGTGACATTTGTACGTCCAAGCAGGAAACATAGCCTCACTGTACAGTTGGGGGCTCTCTTAATTTATTCCACGTCATTTTCCTTATTTCTGTGTAATTTTTTTATTTGCTTTTTACCCCTTTATCCGAGTGTCCTCCAAAATTCGTTTCAAGAAACTATTGAATTTTCATTTTTATCTCAAAGTAATCATAAACTGAGTGCTAAATACTTTACAAATTAATCTAAATGAGATGCCGCTTGTAAAAGGAGATCTTGCAGCATCAGTGACCACGCCTGGAGTAAAACTAAAGAAATTTTGAAACGTATGAATGTTCAAATATTTCCCATAATAATAATAATAATCCGCAAACACCTTGGTACAAGTTCCATCTGCTATGACAAAAAGCAGGAGAGCATTGAGAAGGCAGTTATAGATTAATCCAAATCCAAAGATCAAGATGCTATTATAGAAAAATTGGATCTTTACAATAATAGGTATAAAGAATTTCAAGAAACGAAGTATAGACTTTTAGAATGTCGAAATTCAGCGATCACACATTAAGAACTAGTTTTCCTTAAGTAATGACGCGGAAATCATTCCACTAGTGGTTTTTACACTATGCAGGCTTTATAATACGCATCAGCATCAATATCTTAGAATTTTTGCATTAAAAACACAAGAAGAAAGAGAAGAAAGATGGGCATATATTTATTGAAAATGATCTTCCACGTAGCATATCATGTTTTGCACTGAAATGCACAAGTTACTTAGGTTTAAAAAACATATAACCCTGTTCCACAAAAATAGTCTAATTCGTACTTTTACGAATATTAAGAAATGTACATTTAATATTATTGAAAAAGCAAATTTAAGATTGACACGCACCACCCTTAGTATTTCTAATATACTAGAAATGTGACGTGCGCCGACAATAAATTCTAACTAGAAGTTAGAATTCACCGTCAAGGCTCGTTTACTTGTTAAAATTTCCTAAATGTTTTGACAACATCTTCCCTATTTTATGAATAAACTAACATTTATGACAAGAATTTACCAAACTCATACTCCAACAACAATTCAATACCCCAACCGACCACCACAACACAACAAGTCAAATATATATATATATATATATCATAAATAATGAATTTTACGTAAATTTATACATTCAAAAGTATATTAGCATTATTCTTTTCTTCTTAGGGTACACAAGCATGCAAGACATTTCAAATTGTCATTAACTACATCAACCATATTTCCTTGTCATATTTCTAGTTAATCATGCCAACCCTGTCAAAAGGCTCGTCTCTATAATGGATCTCAAATGTGATCTCAAATGTTGCTCAAACTTCAGTTAATATCTGTAAGAGAAAACATTAAAAAAGTATTTTCGTGAGCATTAACGCCTAGTGAGTGGAATACAAAAAAAAAAAAAAACTTTCTTACTTTTAAGCAGAACACATTTGTTACTTTTATATTCATCCAAGCAAATAGCAAGAAATTCATCTTGGATCAACATTTATAAAGTCATTGCAACGCTAGAATATCATTAAAATCTTTTCATTTCAATACCAACATAGAATTTCCCCCAAAGTGTATCCAACATCTCATAATCATTGTAAATTAGTGGTTATCTAGACTCTAGTCAGGATGTATCCTGCCTATAAAGGTATTTCTTGTGTAAAGTGTAACACGATCTTGATGTGTCTAGCTCGAGTATGAATGCGAAATTAAAATAACACCAGAATGATTATGCGTAAACCCAACTGGGAAAAACTGCGGTCCGATCTCCTTGCCACGGGACAAACAAATCCACTAATCATGAGGTGAACTTAGTACAGAGAAAGAATAAAAACGTGATATCATAATAGACACTAAATAATCAAAAGGTAAACTTATAAAAGACTCCCTCTTTACGCCTTCTGACAAGAGACAACTCCCGTTGCTCCTTCTTTCTCCCGCGCGCCTTACAGAACGTCCATTAAGCTCCTAGAGATCTCCTGAACTCATCTTGAGATGACTTGACCTCCTAAACTACTTTCAACCTTCGTGGATATGTCCCTCGGACCAATGTGGTCACTTACCATGTACTCGAAGGGTTTGCCAAATACAAACACGTTTTGAACATAAAGTTCTGATCGTAAGACAAAGTCTCACGGTATAAGGCAGTGTTTTGTGTCTTTGTAACATCCCGAAAATTTCTTCAAATTAAGGTAAGCAACGAAATTGTTGTTTTGAAAGAATTACTTGAATATCATGGAAAGATTTGCTTGAAGATCAAAATATTGTTATTGAATTGACGCTAAAGAAAGATCTTGGTTGATTATTGACATAAACTAAAGTGTAATGACTTAATTGACACGAATTGAAGAGTGTGAACTTGATTGAAAGATAATGCAAAGGGGAAGGACTTCTTGTGCAATTTTTTGACAAGTGTGCGGCGCCACACCGCGCCACTTGTCAGGAGGAGATTTGCGCCACTTGTCAAGATGTGGTTAGCGCCACTTGTCACGTTATGATTGACGGACTTCAAAAGTTATTAAAATTAGCTAAATCCTAACTATTATATAAAGGAAGCTAAGGATTTCATTTTCTCTCAAACCCATTTCCCTTTTTCTCTCCCGAACTCCAAAATTCGTCCAACTTGGCCTTGGGA
>CAVNYN010245232.1:0-24983 GCA_963692815.1 Nyctanthes arbor-tristis | reverse complement strand
AATGTGAGCAAGAAGTTGAAAAAATAATTCATTTGCAAAAAGTTGCAAATCAATTACCTGATGTGTTTGTGGATACAAAGAAAGTGACAAAATCACATATAATAGCAGAGAATGCTCCAGCAAAAAATTGATGTTCTGATAGAACAATTTGCTATAGCAAGTGAATCAAAAGTATGTCAAAAACGTGGTCAACCACTTGGTGCTAAAGATTCTGTGCCTCACAAAAGAATAGTACAAGAGAACAATCAACCACAAATTCAAGAGGAACATGAAGTGATTGATCAATCAAATAAAGAAGATTTGATTCCTGTAGTATCACAAAATGAAGAGATCTCAACAAACTTCTTATCATCACACAAAGTATATGAAAGAAACAATGTTGTGATAGATAATATTTTATCCTATAGTGTGGCTCTTGATGTCATGTATGAGAATGAGGATCCTAAACCATAGTCTATTAAATACTGTCAGCAAAGAAATGATTGGCCAAAATGGAAAGAAGTAATACAGGCGGAGTTGAATTCTTTGGAAAAAAGATAAGTGTTTGGACCTATAGTCTAAACATCCAAAGATGTAATTCATGTTGGATACAAGTGCGTATTTGTGAGAAAAATAAATGAGAACAATGAACTTACGAGATACAAGGCTCGACTTCTAGCACAAGGTTTTTCATAGAGACCTAGAATAGATTATGAGGAGACATCCCTTGATGGATGCCATTTAGATATTTGATCAGTTTAGCTGTCTCACAAAGGTTAGAAATGAGACTTATGGATGTAGATCGGAAGAGCACACGTCTGTACGGTTCGCTTGATAGTGATATTCATATGAAAATCTCTGAAGGATTTAAAGTGCCAGAAGCAAGTGATTCATTCCCTAAAATTATGTTCTCAATTAAATTACAAAAATCACTCTATGGATTAAAACAATCTGGACGGATGTGGTATAACCGTCTGAGTAAATATTTGTTGAAAGAGGGATATCAAAATGATGATATTTGCCCATGTGTTTTTATAAAGAAAACTGATATTGGATTCACAGTAGTAGAAGTTTATGAAGATGATTTAAATCTTATAGGAACTCCTGTAGAGCTCGATAGAACTACTGAATATTTAAAAATTGAATTTGAAATGAAAGATTTAGGGAAAACCAAACTTTGTCTTGGTCTGCAAATTGAACATCTTTCAAAAGGATTATTTGTTCATTAGTCTAAATTCACAGAAAAAGTTTTAAAAAGGTTTTATATGGGTAAAACACATCCATTGATATCTCCAATGGTTGTCCGATCACTTGATGTAGACAAAGATCCTTTTCGTCCACTTGAAGATACTGAAAATATTCTTGGTCTTGAAATACCATATTTTTGTGCAATTAGAGCATTGACATATCTTGCAAATTGCACTTGACTAGATATAGCTTTTTCTATAAATCTCCTGGCTAGATATAGTTCTGCACCAACTCAAAGATATTGGAATGGTGTTAAACATATTCTTCGTTACTTTAAAGGCACCATAGAATTGGGGATTATTTTATTCATGAAACATAGACTCTTCTTTAGTTGGATATATGCAGATGTAGGTTATCTCTCTAATCCACATAAAGCTAAGTCACAAACATGATATGCCTTTACTCTTGAAGGAACAACTATATCACGGAGACCTGTGAAGTGAACTTTGACAGCAACATCTTCAAATCACTTAGAAATAATTGCTATCCATGAAGCAAGTCGTGAATGTGTATGTCTTAAAACATGACACATCATATTCAGACATCATGGAATAGGTTCAACAAAGGAATGTCCAACAATACTGTATGAAGACAATGCAACTTGTATTGTACAACTTAAAGGAGGCTTCATCAATGGGGACAAGACAAAGCACATATCTCCAATATTTTTCTACACACATGAACTTCAAAAAAGTAGGGAAATCCGTTCAAGCGATAATGTAGCTGATTTATTCACAAAGGCGTTACCAACTTCTATATTCAAGAAATTGGTCTATGAGATTGGAATACGTCAACTTGGAAATCTTTAGTGCTATATTCTTTTTCCTTCAACTAGGTTTTGTCCCACTGGATTTTCCTCGCAAAGTTTTAATGAGGCGGCATTTTATTGCTCTAAATATTAGTTATATACTGCACTCTTTTTTTTCTTGAGTTTGTACTTTTTTTCCACTGGGTTTTTGTCAGACCAAGGTTTTTAAAGAGCCGGTTAATGTATAGATAATCATTAAGAGGGAGTGTTGTAAATAAATTAAATATTTAGTGAATAACTATCATACCCCGCAAATCCTAGATATGCTACCATTGTACCCCTAAACCTTATATTTGTATCTATAAATAAGGGTCTCTACTTCTCATTGGAGACACGCACAAAATTTCTAAGGGGTAATTATGTATCTCTTTTTTATTTTCTCTCTTTTTATAAGGGGAATCTATAAATTGGTAATAAATTAAAAAGGTAAATAAAATTAAAAAGTAAAATAGAAATCAATGGCCAAGATTAGTAGATTAAACCAATAGCTAAAATGAGATATCCCGATTTAGTAAGTGTTTTTGGGAGGGAAAAAGTGAAATGAAAACTATCATGCTTTTAAGTGTGTGTGTGTGTGTGTGTATAGATAGATTTACATATATTATTATATTATAAGAAGTAATAATGAAGACGACGTGGGCCCGGGGACGATGATGATGCTTTTCACAATGTATGTGTCTAAACTTTTTTTCCCCAGAAATTTGAGCTTTGGAAAAATAAAAAATAACAAGCTAACTACTTCGACCACAAATATTGTGTTTAAAAAGTTTTCCAAAACTTTTATTAGAGCGAATTAATTTATTTTGTTTTTATTGCTATAATGTTATTACTTCAATTTCAATGATATTTCACTTCTCTGATACAATTTATTTTTTTAGTTAATTATTCCTGTACATCACAATTTTTCCTTTTAATTAGGTTTGCAGGAAAACAATTTCTTTGACAGTGTCACACACAAATGACCAATAAATTCACTATCTCATGTCTTGGTTGACCAATTGTTTGAAACTAAAGATGTTCACTTGTGATGAGGAAAACTGATGAATTCAACAGCGAATGTCGTGTGCAAATAAGTCTTTTAGAGTTTGTAGCAACATAATTGAACATTTGATGACATGTTCTTTTCTTTGCTGTTTTCATTTATTATCTTTTATAATTGACTTTTTATTGAATTAATATGATTTAGACAGGTGTTGCTTTCCATGCATCGCACGGGTGTTGATACTAGTTTAATGTATAGGACGAGATCTGGAAGTAACCTATCATATGGTACATAGTTCTACTAACATGTACTAAGGATGATTGGCATGGATGATTGTTTGCCATCAAAATGGGAATCACTGATGTTTAACAAAAGACCCTTTTTACTCATGGACAGTTGTATGTAGTAATTTCTAGAGTGACAAGTTGATCAAGATTGAAAATACTTATTTGTGATAAGGAGGGCAAGCTAATGAATTTAATGATAAATATTTTGTACAAATAAGTGTTTTGAAATATTTAATATTGATCTAGCAATGAACAATTTATGTTATCTTTTTATTCTCACTACAATTAAAATCATTATTATGTCTTTAATTAGTTACTGCTTTTTGTACATCACTCAGGTGAGATTACTAGTTACTTAATAATTCCCCAATGTTAAGAAATACTATAACATCAATCGATATAGTTTATCAATAGCCTACTTCATCTATGTCCTCTATACAAGTGGAAATGGAATTTCAATTCCATGGAAAAAAAATTTTAACATTTTTTTTTGAGAGTGTGTTTCATTACATAAATTTTCATGGAAAATGTCAATTTTCCGTCGAAATTTCAACTTTTGCTTGTTTTATTTACAAGTGGAAATGGAATCTAAATTTTATGGTAAAATCTTATTAATCATAGCTTTTTCCATTTTCCCCATAAATCAATTCCCACCTGCCCCTAGGTAAAACGTTTTCCATAGAAGTTAGAAAATATTCTCTTTTCTATCATTTCATATCAAACTCACTCTAAATGAATAAAGAAATAAGTAAATAAATAACATTGATGAGAAAAAGAGGGTGACTATCGGTAGGTCACTTAACCCCTAAACCTAAGACCTATTAAGGGACGTGGTTCACTAATAGTCTTCCATTCCCCCCAAGATCTCCCTATATATACACATGTTAGAAATCTCATAATGAGGGTGAAAATAATCACTCGACGCTACTCTCATATAAACAAATTCAGTTTTCTATACATATACATATACATATGACACGTATAAATACAACTAATCAACTAGGAGAAAATATAATACTCAGAGAAGAAGGAACATATGAACAAGAAGAGGTAATACATTTACTCGTGATTACACCAATCAAGACTTGTGGGAAGCTATGAAAATCAGGCACCACTAGTACAAACCTATGGACACGAGTAACAACTGGTGAACACAGGCGGGCACAAATGCCCACTGGTTAGCACAAATAGCCACTAGTGACCACCAATTCTTACATTGTATCCTATTATTTTTAGACAAATTAATATTTGAAGAAGGTTAGTGGAGACTAGGAAAAAGATCAGCCTTATTGATAAGCTTTTTTTCCCCTTTTTATTTCACTGCCTTTACTTCTATTGAATTTAAATCCCGAGTTTTGTTGTATCTTCTTTCAATGTTATTTTTTTATGACTGTAAGTCTTCATAGAACTTTCATTACATTTGGCTCTGATGAGATATTGTTTTTATGAAATATGTTGGGCCATTCTATATTATTGTTACTATGAAAGGACTCAGTGTTCATGAGATCTTAGTACTGATACATTTATGAGTTTCATTACTACACATCTTGAGACATTGTATATGCTTTAGCATTCCAGCACATCACAATGGTCCTTAGTTTGTCTTTTGTAATGGATTATTATATTATGCCTTTTTCTTGTTGGAGGGGGGCACAACTATGATACCCCATGATTTTACTCTTTTATAAAAGGGAAATTTACGGAATACATCTTATATTTATATTGTATTCACAATTTACATATCGTGCTATAATAAATTATGATTTACACTTTATTTAATATTAACAAAACACACATTTTGTTGAAAATAAATTTAAAAAATTAAAAAATTACTTATTTCGACCAAATTACCATTTAGTGACTAACAAATTACATATCATATGTTATATAAAACTTTACATGCCATTTCATGATGTTTTCAAAATGTTAAATTAACAATTGCTTTGTCAAAATTTTTTCAGTCTCAGTTTTATTCTGCAATATTTTTCTTAAATTTAACTATATATGATAATTAAAGTATTATAAGCAATTTGAAAATAACAAGTTATCATCATTAGAATCATCGTTACTACAAATATTTGCCTTTACTATAGTAACAAACAGAATAAAGATGACAAACACGCAATAAAAAAAAGTGAAAAGGAACTAATTTGCAAAAGAGTACTAAATATCGCATATTATTTAACTTGCTTTTTATTATTCATTGACTAAACTTGTTGTACCCTAGAATACGGGTCAAAGCGAGTCAAATATCAATGATTCAACCAATCAAAATATATGTCAGATTGAGGGTCTAAACATGCTCAAAATAATCATAAAGCGCAATTTCTATCCTTACTAAAGATATTGCTCAGATAACAATTAAATACAAAACAATAGGGCTCAAAAGGCAATTTCCCTACTCAACCCTTACGTAAAAAGCAAGTTAATTTGACTTCGATGTTTTTCTCTTATCTCTTCATTGGGTCCACTTACCCGCTTTGCAATCTACCTTTTGGACTATAAAAATCCATTCATATTCACAGAAAAGGGGGAGACATTTTTTCTCAGGAATCCTCTCTCCGTCTGTGGTCCTTTTGTCTCTCCATCAACTCCCTCTCTCTCTCTCTGGTG
The DNA here is from genome assembly GCA_963692815.1 of Nyctanthes arbor-tristis. NCBI lineage: Eukaryota > Viridiplantae > Streptophyta > Magnoliopsida > Lamiales > Oleaceae > Nyctanthes > Nyctanthes arbor-tristis. Next base: position 19,066 of record CAVNYN010245232.1, on the reverse strand, counting down.
GCTCTCTCTCTCTCTCAAGTGGCAGAAAAGCCTCAAGTGACTGAGAAGGGCACCTCCTTTGGCTCTCTATTTTGACCCCTCAAAGACCTCCATCTTGATACACAAAATACATAGGAGATAGAAGGGAAAGATACTACACACGGTGGAGATGATGATGATCCCTCTTATGGGTTTGATCCACCCTGAAAATCACTTCAAAAATGTATTGCCATTGTTACTATTAACCATCTTCTTCACTCTACTCTGCTTGTTGGCATAAATATCGATTTTCAGTGTCAACAAATGGCGCCATCTGTGGGGATCGCTGCAAAAAGCTGATCACTTTCCCTAGGTAAAGAAACCAAGAATGAACAAGAAAGACAGATGGATATGTCAAAGTGGGTGATATTAACAACAAATGGAATCGACCAAAGATCTTCACTTCAATGTCTTCAGCAAAATCCTTTATTAACTCCCTTCGAAAGTCCTTGTAATTTGCGATTTCATAACCCGACTTGAAAGTTATGCATAGCTGATTCTCGTCAATGCATTTCGCTGTTATTTGGCTATGAAAATGGAGGTCAAATTGTTGTAATCATCCCATAAAGTAACGTGTCAATTGGTGAAACTCATCAAAAAGAACTCCGCAACACCATGCCACTTACAGAAAATTATTATTGATTATAATTTTCTCACTGGAACCAAAACGTTTGCCTTCAATACCATAGAAAATTGGCACCTCTACCTTGGACTTTTGGAGAAGTAGCTACCAACCAAAAAGAAAGCAAAAACAGCTTGGTTCAGCCAAGGCACAGTTGCCAGAACAGCCATGAACACTGACACTCTGCTTCTTCCTAAACGTGCCATCTTAGCACCTTCTCCCAATAGATAAGTCTTCAAGGCAAGATAGAAACCTCAGGTGCTATTCTCTTCTTCGTCACAGGCCATGCGGATGAGAAAAAGGATCCAGTCCTGTGAACTTGTTGCTATTTAAATTTGTATCCACAGACATGATGACCAAAGAAATAAAACAACTCAACTGCGATGGGAACTAGAAACGTGTGCTCTTCCGATCTCCAATTGGACCTTCGACATCACACAAATATATAAGGCCAGATTTTTGTCATATATGGAGTAGTTTACTCAACCAGTGCAAAGCATGTGTTGCGTTTGGAGACAAGAACAGAGAGCTACGAAGCTCCAGCTCCGTTTCCACCCAAACTATGAAACCGACGAGCAGTAAAAAGCAAGTTGGCCGCTTAAAGATGAAATAGAAACTATATGTTGGTGATTCAAGATCCGGATTCGAGAAACCCAGCTGCTGGAATCTCTATCGTAATGGGAATACACAATTGTTATGAGCAAGGATTGGAAAAAATAGAGAGCCCCATAGTCCTTGCAAGCCCTGTCAACCTTCAATCAGCTTCTCAAACATGGGATTAACCATCGGCAAAAGGTCTTTTGGGTACTGAGTAAGGAAAATGGCGGACCCCACCAGTGCCATTAGACTGAGCTTTTCATTTGTCCTGGGAAGTAACATGTTGCACTTCCTTTGGCCAAAACTAAACAATGGAAGCGACAAACCACTAACCCAATTATAAGAGAAAGTCTAAATGTGAAATTATTAGCTCACATGATATTATATGAAGGATAAGGAGAATATAATATTTGCTACCAGTGGGCATTAATTATTTCCCATAAGCAAGCAACTATTTTTCCTTGAAACCGGATAGGATGAATACAGGCATCTAAAGTAGGAGATCGAGAAGCTAATCAAATGGGGTACTTGAGTGAACGCATAGCAAATCACCAAGGGCAAACAGACAAGCTCGTCCCAGTGCAGACCTCAAAGCGTAAGTCCCACAGAATCGACCTTCGGCCAAGATCCGCATATTTATCTAAGGAAATCAAGACATAGAGGGTTCTAAGAGACAAAGGCAAGGTCTTGTGAGAAAAGCCCAAAATTGCTATCACCTGCTCACAGCACGACCCTCTGTCACTCAAACTAGCTCTTTCTCCTTCTGCAATAAAGATGCCTAAGGAGCGTTACACCCCTACATGGACATTCTAGTCGTCACTATATCGGTTTTGGGAGTCAAAATTCAAAAAACCTTGGCGGATAACGGCAGCACTGTAAACATTATCTATCGGAGGGCCTTCTGACAAATGAAGATAGACTCAAAAAATTTAAAGCCTTATGAAACCAGGCTTCAGGGTTTCACAGGGGACTGTGTAAAGGCTAAGGGTTAGCTCTCGAGGTCCGACCCGTCGAACATCCCCAGTGTTGTAGCCAACACTCAAGGTGAATTTACATGTTCAAAGCGAGTAAGCAGAACAATTGAGTCAGCACTCCAAGTGAGCTGACGCTTTAGCCAACGCTCCAGGTGAGCTTACAAGGTCCGAGCGAGCTTACAAGCTCCAAGCGAACAAACGGCACACGCAAGTCGGTGCTCCAAGGGGACTAGCGCTCCAGCTGACGTTCCAAGCAAGCTTACAAGTGCCAAGCAAACAAACTACATACGCGAGCTGGCGCCCTAAGCGGGCCAGTGCTCCAGCCAACGTTCTTAGCGAGTGCACACGCTCCAAGCTGGTAAACAGCACATGCAAGCTGGCACTCCAAGCAAGCCAGCTTTCTAGCTGATGCTCCAAGCAAGAATACGCCCTCCAACTGATCAAATGGGACACACGAGCTGGCGCTCTAAGCAAGCCAATACCCCAGCTGAATCTTTGCAAGCCAAACTTCTGAGCCCGATAGAGGAAAGAGACGGAGAAACACTCTCAGGGATAAACATTGGAGACGAGATTCCTTAAAGTGCCCCATCTTTTTATACGATGGTCAAGAGATTATTTTCATGTTTACCTATAGCCATCTAACACGATGAGCTTCAGGAATATTCAACACTGATCTCTAGTCGCCCAAGCTGGCTAGCTAATGATCAAGTTACACCGATCTCTAGTCACCCCAGTGGTGTGCTGACGATCAAGTTACACTGATCTCTAGCTGCCCAAGCTGGCGAGCTAACAATCAAGTTACACTGATCTCTAACCGCTCCAGCGGCGAGCTAACATCAAGTTACACTGATCTCCAGCCACTCCAGTGGCGAGCTGATAATCAAGTTACACTGATCTCTGGTCGCCCAAGCTGGCCACCTTGGGATCAAGTTACACTGATCTCCAGCCACCCAAGCTGGCGAGCTGATGATCAAGTTACCTGATCTCTGACCGCCTGTGTTGGCGAGCTGACGATCAAGTTACACTGATCTGCAGCTGCCCCAGCGGCGAGCTGACGATCAACTTACACTGATCTCTGGCCGCCCACGCTGGCGAGCTGATGATCAAGTTACATTGATCTCCAGCCGTCCAAGATGGCGAGCTGAAGATCAAGTTACACTGATCTCTGGCCGCCCAAGCTGGCAAGCTGACGATCAAGTAACACTGATCTCCAGCCACCCAAGTTGGCGCGCTGATGATCAAGTTACATTGATCTCCAACCGCCTCAGTGGCGAGCTGACAATCAAGTTACACTGATCTCCAACCGCCCAAGTGGTGATCTGATGATTAAGTTATGCTGATTTCCCACCATCTGATCTGGCGAACTGATGATCAAGTTATGCTGATCTACAGTCGTGTGATTTGGTGATCTAACGATCGCTTTCCATTGGTCTTCAGCCACCTGAGCCGGTGGGCTGACGATTATTTTCCACTGATCTATAGCCATCTAATTTGGCAAGCTTAGGATCACATCGGGCTAACCAATAGCTATCTGACATGATAACCTAAGGACCTGGTCTTGAAGGCCAAGTCATATTGTTGCAGGTTAAGTAACATAAAAGGTTGACATCAAAGGGTAGACATGAATACTAGTCACTAAGCTACAGGCCTAGGACTTAAAGGTCGCACCATCCCTTTATAGATCTGAATGTCTATCGTTGGTCTATAATTTTGAAGGCCTTGATGACTTCTGAGGTTATCGCATCTTGTTAAAGATTGGATAACCTAAAGCTTAAATCCTGCCTCTGTAGATTGCACGACCTGATACTCAAGTCAACTCATTGCTGACTTGGAGACCTTAAGGTGATGGCACCTAATGGAAGGTCTGCTAAGCTGGTCTAACCTTTATCGAACTTGGAGAACTTAACAGCCAAGTTCGTCACCTCAAAAATATTAAAAACTCACATTCTCAGCAAGGCCAATCAACATACAGGTCTGGATGAGGACAGTTTCTCATTGTGCAATCTAGTTCACCGACATCTTTTGAAATGCAAGGTCTAAACTCGAGGTACCCTCAACTCCGGACCTAGGGGGCATTTGTTGTACTCCAGAATAATCTTCAAGCCAAGAATAATTGAGTCAAATCTCAACAAAGCAACTAGTCAAAGTCTATGTCAGATTAAGGGCCTAAGCAAGCTCAAAATAATCATAAAGAGCAATATCTACCCTTACAAAATATATTGCTCAGATAACAATTAAATACGAAACAATAGGGGTCGAAAGGCAATTTCCCTGCTCGATCCTTACGTAAAAGTAAGTTAATTTGACTTTGATGTTTTTCTCTTATCTTTTCATTGGGCCCACTTACCCACTTTGCAATCTACCTTTTTGACTATAAAAATCCATTCACAGAAAAGGGGGGAGACAATTTTTCTTGGGAATCCTCTCTCTGTTTGTGGATCCCTTTGTCTCTCCATCAACTCCCTCTCTCTCTGGCGGCTCTCTTTCTCAAGTGACAGAGAAGTCTCAAGTGCCAGAGAAGGGCACCTCCTTTGGCTCTCCATTTTGACCTTCTCAAAGACCTCCATGTTGACACAAAATACATAGGAGATAGAGGGGAAAGATACTACACAGTGGAGATGATGATGCTTCCTCTTGCGGGTTTGATCCACCCTGAAAACCACTTCAAAAATGCATTGCAATTGTTACTATTAACCATCTTCTTCACTCTACTTTGCGTGTTGGCATAAATGGTGATTTTGATGTTAACAAAACTTATTTACAGAAAGTTAATGACATAAACATGTTTCCCCAGTTTATAAAACTGAAATTGAAGAAATAAGATTTATTTATACTTTTGTAAATGGCATGTAAAGTGTTATGAAATCTAATATACGACACGTGATTTGTTAGTAAAAAATAAGGGTAATTTCACCTATTTTTATGGACTAGCCCGTAAGGGTCTTTGGGAGCCCATTGGCTAGCTCTACTTAGACCTTGTGGCATTTTTTAGGTTTAGCTTGAGATTTGGCTCATCAAAAAATGGGCTGGAGGTCATCTGACCTCTGGCTTTTAGTGGCTGAGCCACGGGCTGGTTGACTCATTTTACACGCAGAGTTTTCCTTAAGCGGAAAATCTTGTACACAAATTATGTGCATAATTTTTTAACACAATTCACCACCATCATTGATTATGGTTCAATTGTAAGATCACTCAATTCGATGTTGTTCATGTGCCACCTTTTTTTTTTCCTCTCTCAAAACTTCATGCCACTTTTTTTTTTAAATAGATGCTGCCTCTTTTTTGATACAATACAATTAGGGTATTGGGAGGGACATATGCTTGAACCCAAGATCTCAATCTTGGTAAAATGCTCTTGCCACTTGAATTGTCCTCCTTGGTCTACGTGCCACCTCTTAGATAGTTACAAATACGATAATGTATCATTTTTTCAATAAAATTGATAGAAATACTATATGGTACCACTTTTTGCAAAGGAAATCAACCATGAGGGTTTTGACGACAAGATGTTCGATTACATAAGGTGAGAGTAAAACCTTTTCTAGAGTAGTGGAAACAATATTGCCTTTTAAAAAAAAAAAAAGAAATCAATATTGCCTTTTTTTTTGTATCGTTATAAAGGAAAAAGCCTCTTTGCAATCGATAGTAAATCATACTATATTAAGTAATAAGCTATCTTTATCTAATCTAATCTATAAAAAGTGGAATCTATATAAAAAAAATTGAATTCCACATTTACAAGCACTTTTTTTGCATCACTTCCTATATATTACCCATTTTCCATATTCCATCCTATTTATTATATTATAGTGGTTGATTTCAAGTTAACAATAATATTAAACATAAAACTAGCATATGTCATCCAATCAAAGATAATATTCTTAGCTACGTATAAAAGTCTTGGGCATGATGAAAATATGTACATGGGGGATAAAAATATGTAAGTATGTGTAACACACCAAGAATTTCATGGCCATAAAACTCCCTCAAAAGTGATAAGAAAATCATTAAATGGATAAAGAAATAAATGAATAAGTAACTAAATAACGTTGATGAAAAAAGGGAATGATATGGTATCTTTTCACAGACAAGACAGTGACTATCGGTAAAGTCACTTAACAGCTAAACTTAAGACCTATTAAGCAACATGGGTTCATTAACAGTCTTACAGTCTTCCATTCCCTACAAAATCTCTCTATATATACCCATCTTGGAAATCGCATAATGAGGTTGAAAATAATCATCTGACACTACTCTCATATGAGCAAATTCAGTTTTCTAAAAGTTGCCACCACCTGTGCAATCCTATGGACACCGGTGAGAACTAGTTTTCCCTAGTGTACATTTGTGCACACTAGTGGGCACAGGTGGGCACGCCCACTAGTGGGCACAAATGCCCACTAGTTAGCACAATTACCAACTAGCGACACCAATTCTTACCTTGTATCATATTCTTTTCAGACAAATTTACAGATAAACTGAAGAAGGTGAGACTCGGAAAAAGATCATCCATTAGATAAGCCTTTTTTTGGAGGGGGGGGGGGGCATTGCCTTGACTTTTGATCATGGATTAACTAGTCATCTCTTTGAGTAAGTTGAAGACTTTAATTAAAGATTGAGTATGTAGTTAATTGATTAAAGTGTCACACGTCAATAATTTATGTCATTTAGTATCTAATGATCAAGGTTGCCTTCAGGTCGCTATTTAATCCTATAAAATGCTGGTCCAAGATCATATATTCCACTCCTCTCTCAGCATAACAATTTTGGGGGCTTCCCTTTTACAGCTTTTCCCTCTCTTTCTCTCTCTAAGTTTTCCCTCTCGAACTCGCATCTTCCCCGCACAAATCTCCTAATCAATATGCACACTCAACTATCCTTGAATGATCCAGAGCCTTATTCTAGATCAACTTCTATTGCATTTAAATCTTGAGTTTTTTTTTTAAATATCTTCTTTCTCTGTTATTGTTTTAATGGACTTAAATCTTTATAGAACTTTTCATTGTATTAGCCTCTAATGCGATACTACTTTCATGAAATATGTTGGCCCATTCTTTACTAATGTTACTATTGAAGGACTCAAGTGTTGATGAGATCTCAGTACTTTTACATTATGAGTTTTATTACTTCCAGCCAGCAAAAAAATCACACATAAAAAAAATTTTTTTTTCTATTTTTTTAAATTTCAATTTCTTTTATTATTTTTAAGAATTTTTTTTTAAAGGTATAAAATTTACACTTATAAACCAATTCTCAGCAAAGTTAAGCAACTAAAATTAAGAGCATCCTAGCCCCACACTCAAAGTGTACATTGTCCTCAATGTATTAAACAATACTAAGCAAGAAAGCGTAATGTAGATATATGAAGAATTCTAGAAAACAAGATAGGACTCATTGCACTTTTCCTTTGCATGCCTTGGAACCCTTCAACTTCTGGTGTGTGAATTTCTTTTCAATTGGTGTTGTACCTATATTGGTAAGTAACACATATAAGTATAATAGGTAAAATCAATGAGATCGGAAGAGTTGAGTATAAAAAGTGGTGTGCATTCCCAACATATACTCAATTTCTAATTAAAACCGCAAACTAATTAAATCACCACTTGAGCTCAAACATATCTTATTATAAGTAAAGTGGACTAAAGTATGCGAATCATGCTCGAGATGTGAATAAAATTCAATACACACATCCAACTTTTATAAAAGATGCACAAAAAAAAAATGAAATTTTGAACACAAACCAACCAAGCATCTTTGACCAAAGAAAACATGAGGACTACTTGAAGTTTTTTCAAGTAATGGTTTGGCACACTAAAGCTCACATATAGGTCTATCTCGAAATTCCAAGTCAATACGAGCTTATTTGACGCAATAAAGTACAATAAAGTACACATGTCTGTCTAGCTTTCCACAAATTTCAGGTCAAATGGAGGTCTAGAGCCTGGGAGTCCAACGGTAGGCCATGGTTGTCCACAGTTTGCAAACTGGGGTCGGGCGCGGTTCGGTCCATTCTTTATTTTTTTTTTCAATTTGATAAAAATGACCCATGCATGAATACAATGGAAATAATGAGTTCCTATTACAAAACTAACAAAATTTGTGCTAGGAATTATGAATGATAAGGTAAAAATTAATCAACGTAAAATTAAAAATAAACATGCCTAAAAATACAATCTTAAAACCTAAATGCAATGCAAAAACTAAATTAAAGAAAAGAAAAGGGATAGAAAATGTGTTGCCTCCTATTAAGCACTTATTTATAGTCATTAGCTTGACTGTATAAGCATCCACTTCAAGGAACTTTAAATGAAGCTTTTGACAACTTACCAAACATGCCAATGTTGCCTTTGATTGTCTTCATGATTAAGCTCCAAGTTTTAATATTGCCTCCTCAAAGTCATAAGACTTTCTTTGACCATCCGACTCGAATATGTAATTCGAGTATGTAACTTTGAGCTAGCTCATTAGATCCAATAAAAAATCAATTGAACCATCAAATTTATAAGGGGACTCGTTGATGACTTCAATTGAGTCATTCGTCTCATCTTCATTTTGATCAATTGAAATCTCTTTCTCCCCCTCGTCTTGATCTTTTTCCATAGGTGATTCATTACTTCTTTCTACCTCTTACACCGTAGCATGGACTAATTCAATTATTTCGTGAGTTTCTTGAGCCCATTTTTTTCCTCACTTTCAGTAAACTTGAGGTACTTAAATATCAGTTCTCAGAATTTGTTAAGTTCTTCCAGTGGTGGTTCCCATTGATCTGAGTAGTTAAACTATTGATAAACTGAATATACTTTCCAAGTTGGATATAGCTATTCCGCTACACAGGCATTGCTAATGACATGGGCATGCAGTACTCATTGACTCTTGCAAGTTCTAAACATTTACACATTTTAGTCCCTTGTTCATTGAGGAATTTAGCTATAGGCTTATCTTCCTCGTCAATGTCTCCAAATCATGGATTCCGTGTCATTTTATTGATCTCCTACTTCTTTTTCTTCATTTCCTGACAATGATTAAATAAAGAAAAAGAAGTGGATCAACTGAAAAATATAAGAAAAAAATAAAAATTCAGCTCAAATCAACTAAAGCAAAAAAAAAAAAAGGTAGAAAATTCAGTCCTCCACAATGGCGCCAAAAACTTGTTGTCAATTTTATCCCGCAAGCACGGATCGTTAACAAGTAATACAGTGATGAATATAAAGTGTCGAACCCACAAGAAGTGAATCTACTAAACTCACCCTAGTTGATCTTGGTTTTAAATAAAAGAAAACACACAATAAGATTTTAGAAATAATTTTGAGAAAACTAAAAATAATCCAAGAAAATAAAGAGCTAGTATTATTTACAAATCCTAAAAATAATAAAATCACAACAATACTAGAATTCCTGAACCCACCACTGCTCTCATGATTAAATCTAGGTACTTGGGGTTGGAAATCAATAATCCATTATTATTCAGATGCTTCTCTTGATAGTCATCCAAATTTATACCTATATATAAGACTAATTATCTCTAATAAACTTTCGAACATAAAGTATGCATTAATCCTCTATGATTATCTTCTAGCGATTTCATAGAGCATAATAGTATCTCTATATGTTATAGAATCCTATGTCATTTATTACCGTTTGCTATATTCATGATGAATCTCTCAAAAACAACATGAACCACAAAACTCAAATTAATGGTGATCAAACATTAAAATGGAATAAGGGAATAATGAACAATCAATCTGAAAAATAAAATTAGAACATATAAAATGAGCACTTCAAATTAATAAAAAAACAGGGTTTCATCGTTAACCTTGGCACAATCTACTAGCCTCACATAATAATTTCAAAAATTGAACAAGTATATAAACTGGAATTCATCATCAAAGAGATGATGAATTCACGATAATTCTCCTCGCGCCGGACCTTGACTTCTTCCTTCTTGAAGTGAATTCCTCTTTTCTCCTTTTATATATTGATTTCAATTCTTTTTGAATACAACCCGTCGTGAACTTGCACTCCAAGTTTCTAGTCTTTTACTTTGACTTTTCATCCAAAAATTGAATCATAAATCTTCAACTTTCCAAGCTTGTTCAAATTAATCCTTCAAGTTTCAAGCTTCATGAGAAGCACTTGCTTTAGTTTCTTAAAAAAAATGCAATTCAAGCCCCTTTTCTTCTTTTTCTCCTCCAATCGCTTGAAAATGGTTCAATCTATGTGTAACTTTTTAATTAAATATAACATTTTCCATATGTGATTTTTTACATGTTACTTTTCAATTAAATACAATTTTTTCTATATAAAAATTTTTATATGTGACTATATTTGACTTTTTAATTAAAATTTGACTTTTCTATTTGTAACTTTTTAATTAAATAGATACATAAAATGTGACTTTTTAATTCAATAGTGACACAAAATCCGACTTTTCTATAGTGCGCAGATATCATTTTTTATTAATTAACGATAATTGAAATGCAGGTACCATTAGTTACTTACATTTATAGAACCAGTTCACCATATCTGGAGGTGGGGCTATCTTTTAGCCTATTTTCCTAATTTGAATCTATTTGCTAGGTAGTTTCCTAAATACCCCAAATTCGTCGTACATGGATATAAAAAATTGGACTGAAACCGTATCTTGAAATGAAATCCAATTAATTATAAACTCGCATTATCTTTAAAATAAAATAAATAAGCGACGCAAATTTCTTTAAAACCTTTATCGTGACCAATATCAAAATAACGGATTATGAATAACGGATTATGGTGGTAACGATACGCTAAAAAATCTTTAAAATAATAATTTTCATTTATGAAAATTCCAGTCGCTGCAGGTTAGATGAGTACAACAGAATGATTCTTGGCCCCAGATAGTTTTGTTAGTTAGTTGAAGTAGACACGTAACTATCAAAGAAACAATTCCTTAAAAGGGATATTGCCTCGTTTTATATTTAAAGGACAAGTAAATAGTCTCATGTCATTTCTAAAGAGTACATGAGTACAAAGGAATGATTCACAGTGTTAGATAGGTTTTCTCACAATTTGAAGTACAAGACTTGTAACTATCCACGAAATTATTCCTTGAAAGATATATGACCACACTCTTTCCCTAAAGGACAAGTAAATGGCCCGTCCAGTTTTCTAATGGTTAGCTAATTACAACGGAATGATTCACTGAGTTAGATAGGTTTGCTCACTATATGAAGTAAAAGAATTGTAACTATCTATTGAATGATTCTTTAAAAGAGATATGACCTCATTCTTTCCTCAATGGACAAGTGAATAGCCACCTATAGTTTTCTAATGGTTAGATAAGTTCAACGAAATGATTCATGGCCTTAGATAGTTTTCTACCAATTTGAAATACAAGACGCGTAACTATCCATGGAATGATTACCTAAAAAGAGATATTGTCACATTCTCTCTTTAAAGAACAAGTAAATAGCTTTTTGTAGTTTTCTAGAGATTAGACGAGTACAACGGAATGATTCACGACTTAGATAGTTTTTCTAGCTATTTGAAGTACTAGATGCGTAAAACTATCCACATAATGATTTCTGAAAAGAGATATTGCCCCGTTCTAGATCGGAAGAGCACACGTCTGAATAGCCTCGTGTAGTTTTCTAATAATTAGATGAGAACAATGAAATGATTCACTATCTTAGATAGTTTTTCTAGCTATTTGAAGTACAAGGCACGTAATAATCCACGGAATGATTCCTAATAAGAGATATTGCTCTGTTCTACTTTAAAGGACAAGTAGTTTTCTAATGGTTAGAGGAGTACAAAAGAATGACGTGCATACTTAGGTAGGCTTTCTCGCAATTTAAAGTGCAAGACTCATATAGTTTTAAGATACATGGCCCGTTCTATCTTTAGTGGACAAATAAATAACCCTGCATTGTTTTCTAATAATTATTCAATGGAATGATTTGTGAAGTACAACGGAATGATTCCTGCTGTATATAGTTTTTCTAGCTATTTGTAGTAGAAGACGCAGAACTATCCACAGAATGATTCTTTAAAATAGATATTGGCCCGTTTTGCCTTTAAAGGACAAGTAAATAGCCTCATGTAATTTTCTAATGGCTAGATGAGTGCAACAGAATGATTCACAGCCTTATATAGTTTTTGTAGCTATTTGAAGTACAAGACGTGTAACTATCCTCAAAATGATTCCTTAAAAGAGATATTGACCCGTTCTATCTTTAAAGGACAAGCAAATAGCCCCGTGTATTAGCTATTTGAAGTACAAGAGGTGAAACTTTCTATAGAATGATTCTTTAAAAGAGATATTACCCCGTTCTATCTTTAAAGGATAAGTAAATAGCCTCGTATGGTTTTCTAATGGTTAGGCGAGCACAACGGAATGATTCATGGATTTAGATAGATTTTCTCACTATTTAAAGTACAAGAATTTCACCAAGATACATGGCCTCTTCTATCTATAGTGGACAAGCAAATAGCTCCGCGTATCTTTCCAATGGTTATTCAACAGAATGATTCATTAAGTAGATAGCTTTTCTCGCTATTTGAAGTACAAGATGTGTAACTATCAATAGAGTAATTCCTTAAAAAAGAAATAGCCCCATTCTTCCCTTAATGGACAAGTAAATAGTCCCTTGTAGTTTTCTAATAATTATATAGCCCTGTGTACAACAGAATGAATCTTGGCCTTAGATAGTTTTTCTAGCTATGAGTTACAAGATGCATAATTCATGGAATAATTCCTTAAAAATAGATATTGCCCCATTCTTTCCTTAATGGAAAGTAAATAACTCCATATAGTTTTCTTATGTTTTGATGAGTACAATAGAACAACTCTTGGCCTCAGAATTAGCTAGTTGAAGTAAAAGAAACGTATCTATCCACGCAATGATTCTTTAAAAGAGATATTGCCCGGTCTACATTTAAAGGACAAGGAAAAAACCTCGTGTCGTTTCTAATGGTTAGATAAGTACAACAGAATGATCCACAGAGTTAGACAGGTTTTCTCACAATTTGAAGTACACAACTCGTAACTATCCATGGAATGATTCCTTAAAAGATATATGGCCCCATTCTTTCCTTAATCGACAAGTAAATGGCCCCGCATAGTTCTAATGGTAAGGTGATTTCAACAGAATGAGTCGCGTACTTAGATATGTTTTCTCACTATTTAAAGCACAAGACTCGTAACTAATCATAAAATGATTTGTTAAAATATACATGGCGAGTTCTATATTTAACGGACAGGTAAATAACCCATCTAATGGTTATTCAACGGAATGATGCATGAAGTTAGAAAGTTTTTGTTACTATCTGAAGTGCACGACGAGTAACTATCTAGGGAATGAATCTTTAAAAGAGATATGACCCCATTCTTTCCATGATAGACAAGTAAATAGGCCCCGTGTAGTCTTTCAATGGTTGGATGAGTACAACCAAATGATTCACAGCCTTAGATAGCTTTTCCAGCTATTTAAAGTCAAGACTCATACCAATCTATGGAATGATTCCTTAATAAGAGATATTGTCGTGTTCTATCTTTAAAGGATAATTAAATAGCCTTGCATAGTTTTCTAATAGTCAGACGAGTACAAGGGAATGATTCAAGGATTTAGATAGATTTTCTCGCTATTTGAAGTACAAAACTTGCAATTAGTCATAAAATGATTCTTTAAAGGACAAGTAAATAGTCTCATATAGTTTTAAATGGCTAATGAGTACAGCAGAATGATTCACAGAGTTAGGTTTTCCCACAATTTGAAGCGCAGGACTCGTAAAACATCCATGGAATGATTCCTTAAATGATATACAGCCCCATTCTTTCATTAATGGACAAGTAAATGGCCCCGTACAATTTTCTAATGGAAGATGATTTCAATAGAATGATTCACGGAGTTGTATAGGTTTTCTCACTATATGAAGTACAAGACCCATAACTATATGTTGAATGATTCAATAAACGAGATATGGGCCAGTTCTTTCCTTAATGGGCAAGTAAATAGCCCCACATATTTTTCTAATGGTTAGATGAGACAGTGGAATGATTCATGGCGTTAGATAGTGTTTCTAGCTATTTAAAGTACAAGACGTGTAACTATCCATAAAACGATTCCACTGATAAGGCTAACCATTAAAAAACTACATAAGGCTAAATATAGAACCAGGAAATTTATCTTTTTAAGGAATCATTCCATTGATAGTTGCTCGTCTTGTACTTCAAATAGCTAGAAAACTATCCAAGCCCAAGAATTGTTCCATTGCACTCATCTAACTGTTAGAAAATTACATAAGGCCATATCTCTTTTAAAGAATCATTCCATGGATAATTACGCGTCTTCACTTCAAATAGCGAGAAAAGCTTTCTAACTCCATGAATTATTCCATTGGCTAACCATGAATTATTCCGTTGATTAACCACTAGAAAACTACACGGGGCTATTTACTTGTCTATCAAAGATAGATTGGGCCATGTATCGTTTAACGAATCATTTTATGACTAGTTACGAGTCTTGTACATTAAATAGATATGTGAATCATTTCGTTGTGTCTAGCTATTGAAAAACTACACGAGGCTCTTTACTTGTCCTCTACATATAGAACGAGGTAGTATCTTTTTAAAGGAACTATTCCTTGGATAGTTACATGTATTGTACTTTAAATAGCTAGCAAAACTATCTGACTCTATGAATCATTCTATTGAACTCATCTAACTATTAGAAAACTACATGGTGCCATTTACTTGTCCATTAAGTTAAGAATAGGGTCATATTTGTTTTAAGGAATCATTCCACTGTTAGCTTCGAATCTTGTACTTCTAATAGGGGAAAACTTGTCTAAGTCCGTGAATCATTCCATTGTATCCATCTAACTATGAAAAAACTACACGAGGCTATTTCCTTTAAAAATAGAACGGGGCAATATCCCTTTTAAGAAATGATTCCATGGCTAGTTACGCAGTTTGTACTTCAACTAGCTATAAAAAATATCAACGGCTAAGAATCGCTCCATTGTACTTATCTAAGTATTAGAAAATTATGTGGGGCTATTTACTTGTCTATTAATGAAAGAACAGGGGTATATCTCTTTTAAAGATCATGTCATGGATAGTTACGTGTCTTGCACTTCAAATAGTGAGAAAAGCTTTCTAACTTCACAAATTGTTCCATTGATTAACTGATAGAAAACTATGCGTGGGCTATTTACTTGTCCATTAAAGATAAATCGGGCCATATAGTTACGAGTCTTGTACATTAAATAGTGAAAAAACCATTCTAAGTCTGTGAATCATTCCGTTGTATCACCCGACCATTGGAAAACTACACGAGGCTCTTTACTTATCCTTTAAACATAGAACACCTCGATATCGCTTCCAAGGAATCATTACATGGATTGTTACTCGTCTTGTACTTCAAATAGCTAGAAAAACTATCTAAAGCCACAACATTCCGGTGTACTTATCTAACTATTAAAAAACCACAAAGGTCTATTCACTTGTCCATTAAGGAAAGAATATGGCTATATCTCTTTCAAGGAATCATACTATGGATAGATACATGCCTTGTACTTCAAACAGTGAGAAAACGTATCTTAATCCATGAATGATTTCATTGAACTCATCTAACTATTAGAAAACTCTGCGGGGCTATTTACTTGTCCATTAAGTATAGAAGGGGCAAATCTGTTTTAACAAATCATTCAGCTGTTAGTTTCAAATCTTGTACTTCTAATAGTGAGAAAACCTGTCTAAGCCTGTGAATCATTTCGTGGTACTCTTCTAATTATGAAAAAACTAGACGAGGTTATTTAGTTATCCTTAAAAGATAGAATTGGGCAATATCTCTTGAAGTGATTCTGCATATAGTTACGCGGCTTGTATTTCAACAAGCTAGAAAAATTATCTAAGGCCAAGAATCGTTCCATTGTACTCATCAAGCCATTAGAAAAATACACGGGGCTTTTTACTTGTCCATTAAGGAAAGAACGAGGCTACATCTCTTTTAAAGAATCATTCCATGGATTGTTAAGTGTCTTACACTTCAAATAGCGAGCAAAGCTTTCTAACCCCATGAATTATTCCTTCGATTAACTGTTAGAAAACTATGTTGGGCTATTTACTTATCCATTAAAGATAGATCGGGCCACGTATCTTTTAACGAATCATTTTATGATTAGTTACAAGACTTGTACATTAAATAGTGAAAAAACCTATCTAAGTCCCCTAATCATTTCGTTGTACTCATCGAACCATTAGAAAACTGCACGAGACTCTGTACTTGTCCTTTAAAGATAAAACGCTACAATATACCTTTTAAAGAATCATCACGTGGATAGTTACTCGTCTTGTAGTTCACATAGCTAGAAAAACTATCTAAAGCCGCAAATCATTCTGGTGTACCCATCTAACTATTAGAAAACTACACGGGTCTATTTACCTGTCCATTAAGGAAAGAAGATGGCTATATCTCTTTTAAAGAATCATTTAATAGATAAATACGCGTCATGTACTTTAAACAGCGAGAAAACCTGTCTTACTCTGTGAATGTCATCTACCATTGGAAAACTATGCATAGCTATTTGCTTATCTATTAAAGATAGAATGAGCCATGCATCTTTTAACGAATCAGATTTTGATTATCTGTGAGTCTTGTATTTCAAATAGCAGGAAACCTATCTAAGTCCGAGAATCATTCTGTTGTACTCGCTCTTCCGATCTTAGAAAACTACACGAGGCTATTTGCTTGTCCTTTACAGATAGAATGAGGCACTGTCTCTTTTAAGAAATCATTCTGTGGATAGTTATATGTCTTGTACTTCAAATGGCTTGAAAAACTACCTTACTATGCGAATCATTCCGTTGAACTCATCTAACCATTTTAAAACTACACGGGGCAACTTACTTGTCCATTAAGTAAAGAATGGGGCCATATGTGCTTTAAGGAATCATTCCGCCGATACTTTTGTATCTTGAACTTTTAATAGCGAGAAAATCTTGTACTTCAAATCACGAGAAAAGTTTTCTAACTCTGAATTATTTTGCTGATTAACCAGTAGAAAATTACACGGGGCTATTTACCTATCCATTAGAGATAGATCGGGCCACGTATCATTTAACGAATCATTCTATGATTGTTATGAGTCTTGTACATTAAACAGCAAAAACTCCTTCCGCATATCATTCCGATTTACTCGTCTAACCATTGAAAACTACACGAGGCTCTTTACCTGTCCTTTACAGGTAGAACGAGGTAGTATTATTTTAAAGAACTATTCATTGGTTAGTTACGTGTCTTGTACTTTAAATAGCAAGCAAAACTATCTTACTCTGTGAATCATTCCGTTGAACTCATTTAACCATTAGAAAACTACATGAGGCCGTTTACTTGTCCATTAAGTAAAGAATGGAGACATATCTGTTTTAAAGAATCATTCCACCATTAGTTTCGAATCTTGTACTTCTAATAGCAAGAATCACGACGCTCTTCCGATCTCCTAGTATCTCTAATATACTAGAAATGTGACATGCACCGACGATAAATTCTATCTAGAAGTTACAATTCACCGTCAAGGCTCATTGACTTATTAAAATTTCCTAAAAATTTTGGTAGCATCTCCTCTATTTTATGAATTAACCACCCTGTATGACAAGAATTTACCAAACCTATACTCCAACAACAATTCAAGACCCCAACCGACCACCACAACACACCAAGACAAATATATATATACATATATATATCATAACATAATGAATTTTACTTAAATATATACATTCAAAAGTATATTAGCATTATTCTTTTCTTCTTATGGTACACAAGCATGCAAATCTTTCAAATTGTCATTAACTACATCAACCATATTTCTGTCATATTTCTAGTTAATCATGCCAATCTTATCAAAAGGCTCGTCTCCAAAATGGATCCCAAATGTTGCTCAAACCTCAGTTAATACCTGTAAGGGGAAACATTGAAAAAATTTTTTCGTGAGAGATTAACGCCCAGTGAGTGGAATACTAAAGAAAAACTGACATACTTTTAAGCAGAACATATTTGTCACTTTTATATTCATCCAAGCAAATCGTAAGAAATTCATCTTGGATCAACATTTATAAAGTCATTTACAAGAGATTTGAGAAAGTTTCCACTCACTGACTATATATGTGATTTGGTTTGGTTGGTAAGCTTTTCCAACCTCTTCTGTGTCCCTTGTAACATAAATAGATAATAAAATCAATAACCCATTATCCTATTTCATCCATTAAACATAACTTAATTTCTTTACACTTCTTCTCTCATTTTCATTTATGTTTTTTGTAACTTAATATACTAGTAAAAATTCACTACGTAACTAAAGTTCATAAATATGAAATTTCCTTTGAAGTGCAAAGTCCCTATTTCATTAAATTCCCCGAGGTTTCTTCATTCTTCCATTAGACATATGACAATTATTCTAGGCTTTATTACGTCTTAGAAATTATAATAATATCACACATTAAAATCTCAATTATCTACTAAAATAACAACACTAACTCTTCATCTTTAAACATTAATCCTTATCCTTAAATAAGATTTTTTACACTTGCTTTTAAATATTAAACCATTCATTACCTTCATTGAATTTTAACTTCACCAAATTTTTCCATTACTATAATGTCACTCTCTAAACCATAACACTAACTTATATAAAAATTTCAATTTACTTACTCCATATAAGTTTTCATCTCTATCAAATTTCATCTTTATAATAGCTACTATAAATTCCTATAATATCACCAACAACCTCAAGTTTCATAATCAAATAGCTATTTGATGCCTTTAGAACATGTATTAAATAAAATTATAAGCTAGTATTATATGTTCATAAAAAT
>CAVNYN010245231.1:0-10693 GCA_963692815.1 Nyctanthes arbor-tristis | reverse complement strand
ATTCTTGTTTTCTTTGTTAATTAAAAAGTGGCCTTCCTAACCAGTGGAATGATTTCAATTCATCAAAGATGACAAGGTTGAAGATCAAATTAAAATCAAAATGTCATATTAATCATCCACTCATTTTCTTTCTTACTTTCCAGGACCTATGGTGATCGTTTGCCAAATTCCTTCCTTATAACTATTCACATTTTAATGAGCAACTTGATTACACTACATTATATACTATTATTAAAACACGTGACATTATATCATTGAGTGTGCCTTACTTATCTACACTTGATTACTCTTTTTTGGATTTGGTGATCATCCGTTGTTGATGAATATGTACTAATATACGTACTCAATAGGAATGTGGATGTCATACTTAACTTGGACATTTTATCAAATAATGAATATGATAAAATTTCTCAAGTTTTGACATACTTTGCTTAGACACATCCGGATGCAGTTTCATTTTGGCGCCATATATATGGCATGCTACGGCACCATATAGCCCATATGGCGAGCATGTGGATTGCTCCAATACACGTCATATTGGCCATATGGTGTCATGGCGTACCATATATATGGCGCTAGATCAAAATTCGCTCTGTTTAATTAACAGCAATGTTACTTACTTTCTTATATCACAATGTGTCTGTAGGCTCTGGCCGCCCGCCGGGGGGAGAGGAGGGGTTCTGAGAGTCCTTGTAACTGATGAAGAGACATTCACCTGTCCGTAGTGGGAAAAACTTACTCGTGTGAACATTTTGAATGAAAATTGTGGCTACTTTGATCTAGGGTTACTCTTAGTCACATGGCTCACATCCAAAGCTATATGTGATCAGTTCATAAAACCACAAGTAGATTCATGTGCAGGTTTCCTCTTTTGAAATATATCATCTCTTTCATTTAAAAAAAAAAATGGTAGATTCATGTGCAAAGTACATCGGGTGATTGAGCCTCCCGGTCGCTCTAGATCAAAATTTACTCAAAGATCCTCTTTATTAGTGTTGTAAACATTTAAAGAAAAAATCTGCTTAAGTTAGATACCCATACTTCTAAATCTGCTTAAGTTCGACCATAGGAATGGAAAGGGAGGAAGAGGAGAAAAGTAGGAAGAAGATGACTGTGAAAAAGGGATGTGAAGATGGACAAAATCAAACACAACACACTTTGATTGTAGAAAAATACTATTTGTAAGTAATCTTTTACAAAATTTGGGTAACTTCACAATCTTACCCCGTGTATTTTATAATTGAGAAAAAATAATTTAAGGAGAAGACGGTAAAGTTACCCCATTTTGTAAAAATTTACCTACAAAGAGCAATAATCTTGATTACAAGTGGCCGGTAAGGGAGAAACCTTCTTATGGTTGGTTATCAATAAACTTTTAATCAAAGGAACAAGAATGAATGAGTGAATGGCAGCCCTTCATTATTGCCGTCTCTTATCATAAAATGACTTGAAGCAAATAAGCTGATTATAATGCTGTAATCATCCTTTTTTAATCGCAAATATTGCATTGAACCACTTAGACAATTTTAGTGAAAGTGGATGGTCAGAATTGTTCAAATATTATTTGTGACTCCTACAATATTAAACATATTTTTATCAAGTTTTATTTATGTTAAAGTAGAACCAAAGGAATATCACTGCAGCTTGTAACTATTGTGCAGTCCCATTGCAATGCTACCATTTCTTTCAACTTTCCTCGTATAAACAGTATATCAAGGATAGAATCATTGTAAAATCGTGTCTGTTTTTATTTTCTATTTAAATTCCCAAAAAAGAAAAACAAACAAGAAGAAAGAGAAGTCGTTACTGTGATTGTAATTGATCCTCATTATGCATAGGAAATAGAATGTGATTGTAATTGAGTAACTGTCCAATTAAACAGTAAGTTTAGATTATTTTTGAAAAATTTAAGCCCAATAGAAGTTTAAACACCCTTACGTCCTGCCGAATACAACCCCGTTTACGAGCCAACAATTTTCTTATGCCGAAAATGGCCAAGACATGAGGCATGCATTTGAATGTCGGACTCGTACAAGTTGAGCCATAAAAGTTAAATATTTTATCTCATCTTGAAATGCCTTTAGTGTTGTTGCTTTCGGCAAGTGAATTTTGAGGTCATTCCTTGCCTGACCGACAGCCAAATGAGTTATGATCCCCCCCCCCCAACCCAAAACACCCCTCAGAGAGAGAGAGAGAGAGGAGAGAGAGGGGGGGCGGGGAGTGAAAAAGAAAAGAAAATTCACAAGTCATCCATGAAATGAATAATACCCCCTAATTCTATACCACATACTCTCACATGTAATCCTTGCAATCACCAACTCATAAGACATATCTTCAAGTCTGCATTTAATGCATCAAAATATTAATGTGACATATGTATACAATTTCAATATTATAATTATGTTCATTTTCAGAACAATGTTATTAGGCCAGAGATAAGCTAGCATTCAATGACACGTCAACTTAAATTCATCTGATACGCGTGTCAACCAACTAGCTAGACTACCAACTCAATTCTTTCAAACTTCAATAAATCATTGAATAAAATCTGAAACTCCAAACATTTATATCCTTAAAATGAGACCTCAATTCTCTCAAAGGAAATGTTTTTTATATGCATAATCTGACATATTTTAAGAGATCAAGAGAATGTAGTCACTCATGAGGTTAATAATGAATTAATAATCCTTAAAACTATCAACAAAAGCTGTCTTCTGACAGTGTATTTAAATTGCACCCCCACATTCAAAAATTCAAAATGGGTAAGGAATCCCCAACCTTTTAACTTGAGGCTATTTAGGTCCTCAATTCAAAAACAACGTTTCATTTTCTCCGCTTACATCGCATGGTCCCCCTATCACGCAATTGCTCCATGAAAATGAAACGGTTAGATGGGATCGCTCTGTCTAGAAAGTTGAGGATCAAAATGCACCTCGTGTCAAAATTAATGACCCCACGGGTATTTACCCAAATTGAAGATCCGAAAGCAAATGGCGTGTTAATAATATTCACAATCGATGCAGACGTAACATTGAGAGATATTGCAAAGGCGTCCCCACAATAAGCGCATGCAAATAAATCTTTGTTTCTAAAAAATAATCATTCGAAAGAATTGAGTAAAGCGCTCACGCTCAGTTAAAAAGCAGGCCGGCCATTTGCCCAATGCTTCTTTCTTCTTCCACTCTTGACTTTCGAACAAGAGAAGAACATTATTTTGGGTCGCCTGCACTTAATTCCCACTTTACTTGTATTTTAATGATCTTCTATGTCCCACTTGTACTCTCTCTATCTCTCTTTGTATTTTTGAAACCAGTATCTCTTTTGTCAACTATAAAACACAAAACTCTCTCCGTTTCCTTCTTTCTTGAAACAGAGTTGGTTGAGTTTTTAATGTTGAAGATGGAAAGCAAGTGTACTGATAATGATCAACTGGTCAAAGGGGAAGTTGAAGGTGGAGGAGCAGGAGAAGAGGAGGAAGAAGCATTATCGTTGTGTGATCTTCCAACCAGTGAAGAGAATCTGTTGAAAGAAGAGGATGTTTTAACTCCAACTCCAAGAAACAATGAAATTCAAGAAGATTTTGATTTTTGCTCTTTTTCCAAGGAATCGGAAATGTGTGCAGCTGATGAAGTTTTCTTCCAAGGCCAAATTCTTCCATTGCGGACTTCCGTGAGCTCAGAGAAAGGATTCATCAACGGATTCCAGAGCGATAGCCGGTGCATTACGAGGTGTGCATCAATGGATCGTTGTTATTCAGTTGGGTTCCCGAGTGTCAGCAGTAGAAGTAGCAGCATCAGAAGCCATCAATCTTCAAGCAGTGGCAGCACTTGTAGCAGCTCCATTAACAGATCAAAAAATACCATCCCTCGGGTTCGAAATCAATTCCATTCCCACCCAAGTCCCACACCCCAGGTTCGTCCATCAAGCATTAAGCAAGCCAATGTCCCTAACTCCGCCAAGAAATCATCTTTGTGGAGCATTTTCCATGTGGGATTAATCACCCCACCAGAAATCGCATTGCAGGATCTGAAATTTCGACGGGAGAATCCCAAGAACTTTGGCAGCCGGAACAGCACCAGCAGCACCAACAGCGATCTTAGCAATGTCAGCAGTAACAAGAAAAACAAGCCCAGATCATTGTTTAGCAAAAAGGGTGTCTCATTCGCTAGCTGCAAATGCTCTGCCAATGCCGTCGATACGATTTCTCCACGAGTCGTGTTCATCAACAGAAGTGCAAATGATCAAAACGTCAAGTCCACGGAAGAAAACCATCAGCAGCAGGAGCGGGTGCACAGGACAGGAAAGCAAGCATTGTCGCGAAATCGAACGTTTGAATGGTTAAAGCAGCTTTCGCTCGAAAGCGCTACAGATGAAGAAGCATTGCTTCCAATGTAGGATAACTCACGCATGCTTAATTACTTTTCTTTACTTTGTACTGTGATTGTAACTTTCTTTAATCTTATCAGCAAAAAATTGTGATTAAACAAGTGATCAAGAAAATGGGATGATGAATAATCAACTACTTTATGTGAATTTTAAGAGTAAAGAAATGAAAGAAGAAAAAAAAAAAGGGGAAGGGAATGATTGGTGGAGTGGTGTCTTTCACGATTAAAGTGTGATGTTGTCACCTTTTATTCTGAGGTGAGGAAATGGCATTTCCATCAATACCGCGAGAAGCACGAGAAGGTTACAGTAAAAGGAAAGGGCACATCAATTGATAGTTAATAAAATGTCTACGTTGCAATGCATTCTGACCACAATCAGAATATGTCTCTGTGTGGTCTTTTTTTTTTTTTTATGCTTTATTTTTTGGATCTTTGTACATGGGTAGAGTAGGGGGTTTTCTATAAAAATAGATTTGGAGCCAGATCTGTGGCGCTCTGTCAGCGCCACATGGTTTTAGCTTAAGGCCCACGATTTTGATTAAAACAAAAAACCAATGCCCCCTCAGCATTTTCAACGTCTGGCTTCCCCTGAACCCCAAACTACCGAAAATCAATATTGGACCTCCCCCTTTTCAAACCGCGCCGAAATATCTACCGGCGGTAGGAGAAGAGCAGTCGCTGGAGGGGGATAAGTGAACCGAACCGGATCCCCTCCTTTCTGACCCCAAGTAAAAAGACTCGCCAGAGAAGCCCACCAAATGAAGAACAGCGGCGGATTGACCTACGAAGTCGTCGAACGCCGGAGCAAGAACAGCGGCGGCGTAGAAGAGGTATCATATATTTGTTTGCAAAGTGGGGCTAAGTCACAGAGGGAGATCTGAAGAGGGATGTAAAAATACCTAAACTAATCTTCACTCCAGCTGCCTGCGAGAACAAATAGGTTCAATTTCTCAACACCAAATCCCCACCTTTTACCCAAATCCACTGTTCATACAACCCCCCACCGGCCTACTCCAACCCACCCCCAAATTAATCAGATTACCTTCTCTTTGAACTTGGAAAGATTCTCCAAATTCAACCCATTTCAAGAGTTGTCAAACTTTTTATTTTTGGTAATCGTTCCCCCCCCCGGCATTTTGATGAAATGAAGAAGCTAAAGAGCTATTATATGCATTTGAGGCACCCGCAGACAACGGAGAGGAAATCGATCTTCCCGTTAGCCATTGGTTCGACAGTTTCTTTGTTTCTTTTGTTTTTAACCACCTTAACCTCGCCGGATGGGATGCCGCTGCTGCCGCTCCAGCATTACTATTTTGTATAGGGGTTTCTATTTTGTCAGAGTTCATTGTTGATTTCGCCGGTGTTAAAGATGGAAGCCAGAGGCGTTTTGAAAATGCCGAGGGGATCTGGTTTTTGGGTTTAATCAAAATTGTGGGCCCATATCTAAAACCATGTGGCACTAAGGCAGATCTGGTTATAAATTGGAACCAGATCTTTTTTTATAGAAAAACCTGGTAGAGTAGAGGATTCTTTGCTTGATAGTTTAACATGGCCTAATGTACACACTCCACCTCTAGAAATGTTCCAACATGTCGAGATTAGTGGGACAAGATTCTACGAGATTTTAACTTTCAAGACTACAAGAGTATCTCCGTATTATAAAAATGCCTTCTCTTTACATGAAATCACATATGAATGTGCGATCTCTTATTCAATGTGAGAGAGGTGTCTCCAACTCAGAGACACCTTCAGAACTCTAAAAATTACTTATGTAACTCTGGACCAACTCTATTTGTTAAGAGTGAAGTTGCGGATATGGCAAAGTGAATTTGTTCGTCAAAGGAAGTGTGGCCTCAAGAAGTCATCATCTCCCGTGTACTAATTAGAAATAGAGAGATCATTTAAGAATAGATGTTAATTTTGACAAGTTCAAATGCTAAACGTGCTATTTCTCCAGTGAAAAAATGCCATTCTGGTTTCATTTAAAGTGATCATGCGCTTGAACTGTTTTCACCATTTTGGTTTCATTTAAAGTAATCATGCTCCTGAACTTTAATTTACAAGCAGTTACTACTCCACGAACCTTTGTTGAGTAGAAGCTATTGAAATCTTCACATTTTCTTGACTAGTCTCAATTTAGTGTTTAATATATGACACCATATGGGCACTATACAGCTATATGACGTGCATCGGGACACGTCATTTAGAAGGCCACAATTATTTTAACGTGCTCCAATGCCCACCACGTGACCACATGGCACCATATAATACTGTACATCTGCCTCTAAATCATTTCATTTTCTTTAACATTAACAAAATTATCCACATGCAAAATATATTGACATGCAATTCATTTTCCATCCGCTGCTTAAGATAACATGAAAATAAAAATACTAACTAAAAAATCATAGAAAAAGGTGAAATTAAAAAATAAAATAAAATTATGTTTGTCTCTAGAAATCTACATAAGAGTTATCCAATCAAATGAAGTTTAACCACAAATTAAACAATTACTTATGTACGAATAAATGACATACTGAAGGCAAAAATAATTAAATATTGCTAAATTAAAGTTGGGTGGTCATATTGTTTCTAATTAAAGCTTGGTGATTTGATTGCTCATAGAATAAAATAAAGTGACCTGATTGCTTATGAATCAAAGTTCAATTATTGCTTGCTCCAAATTAAAGTCCGATGACTTGATTGCTAGTAATGAAAAAGTTTAGTGACTGTAAGTGAAATTAACTCTCATATTAATAATTATTTATTATAATTTATAACTTTATACGAGATGATACATTGATAAGATTTGTGTTAATTATTTATTATAGTTTATAACTTTATACAAGATGATACGTTGATAAGATTTGTGTTTGAGTAATTATAGGGAAGCATGTTGGTTATTTATTTGATGTATGAACAAGTGATATAACTTAAAGACAATTATATTGCCACTACAATCATTGTTCAACCCATCACATTTTTCTTATTTACCAATATAACCTTTAATGAAATGACAATAGAAACTCCTCCAAATCAATTATTAATATAATTACTTATATTTTTTCTTCTTCTTTAATATTAAAAATGCACCACACAAAAATATGTTTACTTTCCACGGCAGCGGAGCATTGCAATGCTTGGGAAATTTTACATTTTTAAACAGAGAATTTGCAAGCAAAGATAGCAATTCAAGGGCTAACAGAGGCTATGGTTGTCTGGTGTCATAACCTCAACAATAGTTCATTTTACAATAAAAAGGGATCACTGGAATATCTATGGGATTTCTGAGATTCAGTGTTGATAATGAATTTGAAAATTTCATTGAGATCAATAACAGTAAAAGAATTTTATTAACCGATTTTCTTGCCAGGTGAAATTTCAAATTGATGTGTACGCCTAAAATTAAAAATATATTTTCGATTTGGTCATAGAAAACAAAAGTTTGGGCACATCCATTGGACCGGAAACTGTGGTTTACCGAATAAGCTTGTGACACAGAAGGTAAATTTTTTCGACTACATTACATAGAAATGGACGAGGACGATTGTTCATTGTCTGTGTTCTAAACTTTTGGGCAGTGGTGTACAAAAAGGTTCTCGGCGGGGAAATGATCGAGGGGCATGAGATAGTCAAAGGCCAAATTTTGAGATGAGATTGTGCTGTGCAGTTTTTTTTTTAAATATTTATTCAATTAGTTAAGGATACACATGGAAATTAATAGTGGTGTCTTCATAAAAATATTGTTCTAATACTGGTGGTTTTATAATGGGGTGTAAAAAATAAAAACTGTAGTGGTAATATAATTACCCATGACTTAATTGGTAATTTGAAATCCTCTCTTGAAATTTTGTTTTTCATTTTAATTTTTATTTATTGTTTAATATTTTAGTTAATAAATGTTCTAGGGTTGGTCTGCACTGCAACGCCCATTTACAAACTCATTTTAATGAGTTTTAATGAGAAACAAAAGAGAGAATGAGTCGGGTTGAATTGTGGAGATTTGTTACATGCGGATATCATGAAATAAGTTGATATGATTGGTTTGATTAATTATAATTTAAAAATGGAATTGATTTGCAAACATTACATAAAAATTGTTTCAAAACAAAGTTTATTGTTCAAAATTGTCCTACATATGGGTTGTCTCATGTTGTGTGTCCCGATGCATGCCATATGACCACGAAATCTTTTAACAAAATTATCCGAAAGTTTCTCAAAATTATCAAATCAGGTAATGCACTTAATTAGCAGTAATGACTAAGGTTTAGTGAGTGACGACAGCCTAAAATATCATTGTCAATTTGTCATGGTATGTGCATTAGTGCATAGTGAAAAGGAAATTCCAATTTCCCCCCTTTTTCTTAATTTGCCAAATGTGCACCTGCAATTTAATAAAAAGTTATGTATAGCTTGTTATCTTGATTCAAAATTAACTCAACCAATAAACGGAGTTAGGCTAATTGCGATGGACGGATGATATGGATGACGAGGAGCTCAACCACACGGGGACGGCGGCTGCTGATGCGAGTTTGGTTGAGCTCGGCCTCGCCCAGTACCCTTCCCTTTTTATTTGCCTTGTAAGTTTACAAATGAACCTCGATCGTCAAGACATTAGCACATGGCCTGCCTTCATGAAATATGTCCAAAACTTCACTATTAGTTCGAGACCTACTCTGCGTGGTCCTGAATTACAAAGAGTGGACAAGAACACGTGAAGGCTACTCACTTGACCAGTGGTACATCACTGTAGTATAGGACATCACTTTTTGCAAGTATTAAGGCGTTCATGTAAGACGAACATCTCACTTTAGTTACCTCTTTTTTTTCCTGATATTTTTCTTTAAGTTATCATCTCAACTCGATCGAGTTTAACAGTAATCGTTTCTCATTACTCCTAAGAGCTCTCTGCAAGTTTTTTTTTTTTTTTTAACTTTCCTACGACACCACGCTATGATCATCAGATGACATGCTACGTAAATTATGCGCATGTGGGGACACCACGATGCATATATGAATGAGAAGAATCCAATCCAAATGCCTTTGATTGGGGTTAAGTGTTTTGAAATGTGGTTCCGCGGAAAAGAGTCAGTGACAATATATATAATTAATGATGAAAAACAATTAAAATGGAAATTAATCAAAAAGGAATTAATTCCACTTGCTATGATATGTGGCGTCCTCCCGGGGGGATTTCCCTTTCAATCACAGGAAAGTCCGGTTCCATTATAATGATAATAAAGTTGAAACCGCGTTTATACATATATCCATGATTAAATGGAACTTCCGTGTCCAAAGTAAGCCCACCCCATAAAAAAAATATCTGCACCTAAAGCATCTGCTCCACCCATTTTTCAGTCCATGCATGGCCCCTTCCATCTCCCCCTTCGCCATCCAATTATGTAGAGTTAGGATCACCTTATTTCCCATGAATAGATAAAACTACTTGTAATTAATTATAAGTTGAAAAGTGTTGTGATTTTTTTGTGTTAATCAAGCTCATTAATTATAGCACATTTTTTTATTCTTAAAAAGGCGGAAATTACACAACATGCTCACCTTCATTATACTATTATTATTACATTTGACTAATTTGTTTTTCTACTTCTAATAATATATAACATTTGCAAAAATGTATGTTTTAGCTAGATCACAATATCATTCATACTATTATTATTTCCAAGTTTCCATCTCTACTCAAAATTTCTCTTATCCCACCAACACCCGGCCCTTTGGTCCCCCAATTCTTCCCTCCCAAACCAAACCCTAAATTTCACTATGGTGGTAACTTTGCACCCCCTAGGGCTAGGAGGGGTGGTTGTAGCAGCGGAATCTTCTCATGCGAAGCAATTGTGGTTCTTGTTTCCATGTTTATAGATTTAAGAACAAGGCAGCTCATATATAGTGTCGCGGCTTACGTTTTCTACTTCTCCATGTAATTTGTATTGGACAGATGATCTCCCTTTTTTTCTTTTGTCATTAGTTTGAGAGGGAGATTGATATTTAGTAACAAAAATTACAGAGCATTCCACTTCAAAAATAAAAATTTTTGTGTTTTCTTATCTATCCTATTACTTTTAGATCAACAAATATCAACTATATTACAACTTGTCCCGTGTCATTTACCTTATCAAACATATATAGTTTAATACATCCACATATATTTGTTATTTAACGACCCTTTACTGTCCCATCCACTAATGTGGAAGTAGGCCCGACAACTGATATCTAGTAATAGATTTTTTTTTTATTCATTATTATACATAGAAAGTGATCTTAATAGATCATGCCATTCAACAGGTAATTGA
>CAVNYN010245225.1:0-11160 GCA_963692815.1 Nyctanthes arbor-tristis | reverse complement strand
TTATTCTTCAATTGGAAGTGCCTGATTTTCGTACCTCTTTTTGGGTATTCGTTGGCTTGGTATAGCCATTTCTTTGTTGAAAGAAATGTTCCAGCTACTTTTGGACACCCCTTTTGGTCTCTGCTATGTGATTTCAAGATGTTTGGACTGATGCTTACAGGTCAAATGGATAGAGAAATCAAGAGGCTTGGTAAGAGGCCTATATTGCAAGCCTACTGATTTTAGTTTTCTAAGTTTTTAGAAGATATATATAATTTTAGTAGCATCTGAATCTTTGTCTATTCTGTTCAAACTTTCTATATTTCCTTTTCCTTGTGTCTTGTAGTCATATCATACTCTTATCATGGAGCTTGTACTTTGTATTTCAATGGGAAGTTTTCGTGGTTAAATTTTGGACCTTGTGGAGCCTCATTGGCCTAACATTTAAGGGAATGCTGGGCTTTCTAAAAGCATCTTAGGTCGTTTAGATGTTCCTAACATTTAAGGGAATGCTAGACATTCTTAACACGTATCAGGTTGTTTAATGTACAAGTAGAATCATTCTCCTAATTATAAGGAAGATAATTTGAACTGAGAGATGGGAAATCTTAAGTTTCTCTCCATCATCCATCGTTAAAGCTGTTTTCTCAAGTGGACTTAGCTCTTATGGTGGACCACTATAATCTGTATGTGTAGTGTAGTGTATTTCTGATTATATTTTGTTGAGTTTCTGTTTCTAGTGATCAGAATTAAAAAGAAACATCGGTATTCTAGCATATCTCCTCTGTGGTTGAACTAGCGTCATATTCACCTCTGAGCTATGTTCTTATTTGATCACATGGGGCCACAACCTGGTAGTTAATATAATTAACGCCGCCAAGTAGTCCACAGGAAATTACTTGTGTTTCATTCCTAGAATCTCAGTTACATCAGCCGAGAGACACAAGTTTGATCTGAGGTGTTAAATTTTTTTCCCCAGGATATCCATGATATTTCCTGCTTCTGAAGGAAGATGTCTTTCGTTGTTGCCTGTGAACTTGCAACCTATCAACATTAATGCATATAGAATCAATAACGCAATCCCAGTTCTCCATGTCTATTCCTTGTAGAGGAGTCTAGGACAGAATGATGTGTGTTTATTTCAGGTGTCTTCTTTAAAGTTCAGGGTTATTCACAGAATGCAAAATCAAGATCTGTGTATTCATCTTTTTGTATTGTATTGAAGTTATTTCTTGTTCTGATGAGGCCTAGATTTATACTTGTGATTGTGGTGGGTGCTGCTGCTACAAGTAGGCTAATTGTGGCCTTGTGGGAAGTCCAAGATGTCGTTTGGAGGCGTTTTGAGTGTTGGTAAGTGTGGGAAGAAATGTGGTGAAAACCAACTGATCTTTGGGAGATGATCTATGTCAGTTCACTTATGTAGTGTGCAGAACATGTTTAACACAGCAATGCTATGTGTAGTACAAGAAAGGATATCTTCATGTCCCTTTTACGTTCTAATGGAGATGGTGTCATTGGGATGCCACTGATGATCGCATGCTAGTCATGAGCTACCAACTGCTCACTGCTGCGATTTTGTGAAGTCTTGATTAAGTAGGGGCATCTGCTAGTGCATGTTCTGGCAGACATAAGAGGAAAATATTTCTCATTCTTAAATGAAAATTAGTCTTGGATCAATAACACAGAGTTAGCGAGGATGAGAACTATGGGATATGGATGGAATTTTTTACACTGCTTAGATTTCCATGACGAAAGACTGGTATTGGCCGTTGGGTTTGATGGGTTCCTCGAGTTATGCTGAACTTCTGTAGTCTTGGTTGATTGTTCGCATTTTGTTCAAGAGATGGTCAATACATGCCATCTAACATTCAAATTTCTTGTTTTCAACATGGGAGCAGGGAAAATGTAGAACCACAGAAGTACCTCTTAAAGCTTTTACACTGGAGTACTTAGGAACCAATACCCTTTTAATTGAATGATTTCCTCATTTAAACAAAACCTTGTCCTTGGAGCATCTGCACTGTGACAACTTGAATTTTTGTAATATGTGATTGAAAAAACTAATTGGACATCCTCTTCCAACTTTTGAAATGCCATGACAAACCAATATTTTACAATCCCTCCAATCGGGTTTAGGTTACTCTTATCACGGAGAATGCCTTCTATGACAGCAATAAAGTTACAAATGGAGCTGTCTTTGTTATCTCTGGAAAGAGTAGTGCATTTACCAATGATGACTTATCATTTAATGTCACTACAACACACAATAATGATCATCTTTGGTAGTAATAAATAATGTTTTTCCTCTATAAAATATAACCACAACCAAATTTTACCCAATGCAAACTACATGCTGAACTTCAGGGAGAATATAATTGCTGCAGATAAGGGTGTCTAAAAGTAGAGCACACAAGTTCAGACGATTATTGGATGTTAACGATAGTTACATTACAATGAGGAAAACGTCGTCATTGTTAATGAGAAAAAATACATCCCGGATCAAGAAATTGCAAAAAGTAAGCAACACAGGAGTTCACAATGCTCTACATTGGATAAATAAACATATGACTGGTACAAAGAATCCGGAAACTGAAGTTATCCACATGGCGTTACAAAGATTGCCATGACCAACATCAGTTATCTTTCCTTCATACAAATAACAGTAGCATTGCAATCACATGACAGTAGCTGACTACTCATTAAAGGAAACTCTTCACTATCCATATATTCACAGAAGATGATGCTAGGGGACACGTGCAAGAAGTCTACATTCTGGACAACTTAAAAGCTATTTGCGCAGACGTACACGATGGACCGATTTGCTAATTCCTCTAAAATGCCATGACACTAAACACAAGGCCTGATGGAGGACATCACTTAACTGAGTGCCAACTGAATCAAACTGGACAATATGGCACACCCTTCGATGATATAATTACCACGTAAGCTCAACTTTACAGAGTAGCTTCTTTTGGCAGAACATCTTGCAAATGTCACCTACGGCGAGAAGCACTATAGTGTTGGTGGGCTTTGCTGTCATTGTGTATCCTATCTGCATACATCGGCAGACGAGTAATCTCATTGATTTCATTCAGCAAGATGTCTTCCGTGATATTGTCTCTTATGCTTCTCATCACCTGTTACCATTTTTCGGGACACCATTAATTGGGCCGATAGAAGAATCTGAAAGTGCATATAATAATAATGACGATAATAGGATATTGACATACCTTCTTGTAGGTGTTAAATTCATTTGGGGTCCCTTTATCCATCCTCAACCGCATGCACACCCATGCGTCTTCCTCGGTGTCCCAAGAACACTCAATAATCTTCCCCGAGTAATTTGAGGGGTCAGACCCATCTGTGATCTCACAGAAAAGTGACAGGATTAGAGGGCGACAAAATGTGAGAGAATCAGCTAGTGACAATAAATCCAGAAGTGAAACATTTTCATAGACTATTAATCATATGAACAAAAAGAAAAACAGAAATTACCCAACAAAGTTCCAATTTGCTGCCAATTAGCATGTGCAACAAAGTTGTTTTAAAATTAATTTCTTGGCTCTTATACCATCTAAATAGGCTGACACCGTTAGACATGCTAATTGGCAGCAAATTGGAACTTCAAAGGTAATGTTTACATAGAGCTTGCAGTAAGGGCAGAACTGCACTAAAAACGAAATAGCTCACACATGTTTTGTTCCACATAATCTAAATTTCTAAAACCAGGAAGGAATGTAGCTTCACGCCATAACATCACCAAGAGAGGGGGGGGGGAGTGTCTTCTGAAGCCCTTCCGAGACATTTGATATGTAATTCACAGGCAAATGTTATTACAGGGCTAAGACGTGGAATAAAGAGAATCAAAATTTGTATCATCCAGCAGAACTTAACTATGACCTGACATATAAACAATGTGCATGAAAGTGGTAAGCCCACCAGGAGCCGGGATTTCGTCAGCCATAGAGAACAAAGAAAGGCACTACCAAGAATGACCAGAAAAGAAGCACTGTCTGGAGTTTATCATATTCTAAATTCCACTTCCAAATAGGAAAACAAATCCAAGGCAATCATCCACCATTAGGATACCCTAACATTTAACTTCAATGCCTGAAAATTTTGACTCCAGCAAGCTCTGTAAGAGGTTACATTCCAGGTAACTAGCTGAAGGAACTCTTTTGGGATATAGGATTGTTGCTTCAGCTCATAAAATTTCCTAGGGGAGTTCAAAGTTGAGCATCTCATGCTTAAGTAACAATCCAGAGAACGTATAGAGTGACTACCACATTTGAGTGATTCATCACCTGAGAAAATTGAACCTGTATATAAGAGAGTTAATTATCTCAAATGCCATTGAACTTTTCAAAAGTGATCTCATATGCCACTATACGTACTTCAAATACCATTGAACCTTTTGAAAAGTTGTCTATGGTACAACTATACTTTTAAAACTTATTTCACTTGCCATTGAACTTATGAAAAACTTACCCCATTAGCCACTAAATTAGCAATTAGTTAAAAGTTCATGAAGGAAAAATATAGAAAACAATCAAATATATAGTACAATCAAATGATTATAAGTTTTCAATTAAGAAAATAGCCGATTTAAAAAAGTTCAGCGGCAAACCAGGTAATATTTTGATAAGATCAATGGTAAGTGAGATAATATTTAAAGTACAATGGCAGATGATCTATACAGTTTAGAAAATTAACTCTTATATACAGTTTTAAAGTATAGTGGCATTTGAGATAATTAACTCTTATATAAAGCTCAGAAAAGACGGGAGGATCCGGAAAATACACCAATTGTTCCATCATTTAAATATCCGATCACTGTGATCTATTAGTTGTATCAAAGGAAAAGTACAAACATGAAGGAAGCTTCAGTTTTCCATTTCAAGCAAGACACTACAATTCCCGCATTGGACTCTTGCAAAGCCCATAAAATGGAATTACTTTTGGGTAAGCAAATTTTTCATCCTAAAAAGTGAAGCAATGATAAGACCGTTTAAAATAATTAGTAATAAATTACTACCAGGAAAAATAACCCGGTTCCCATCCATCGATTTCTTCTTTCCTCGCTCGTAAAGATAAAGAGATTGTCGGTCGTCAACCATCTGCAAGCCAAAAAAAATAGAATAACATAAGGTGACCCAAAATACTTTGCAATGAACCATTATTGAAAGCAAAAATATACAAATGATCAGGAAAATTTTCATATAGAAAGCAGAATACAAGGAAAAATCATAAAATTGAAAACAACCTCATATAGAAAATCCACCGAATTCATCTCAGGGTATTTCCACTTCAAGAGACCCTCGTGTGTTCGTGGAACATAAGGATCATCCCACCCCTGGAGTACAAAGGCAAGAGTCATCTATTTATTATGCATATTAATCAATAATCACCAAAAGATACAATGTCATCAAGTACACCAATCCAATCCTAAAATAATACCGCCTCAAAGAAATCAGCAACAATTACATTAAAATAATGTACATAATCATAAAAACCAGAAGCAGCAGGAAAAATAAAAATTAGACATTTGCTTTCTAACACTGTGTTTTCAGTAATAACAATATGATTATCCTGCACACTGGAGACGTTTTTCTTCTATTTTACAGCTGACACGCCTTATTTTGAAGCAAGATCAGATTCACTTTTTTACATTATGTAATCAAGATTAGCAAAATTACAATGCAGGAAGATCTAAGTCCTGAGTACAACGATTCCATGTAATTGTCAATGCAGGCACCTGAAAAATAAGACCATCTGCTGCATGCGATAGCTTTGGAATAAATCCCTTCAAAAGTTTCGTGACAGTAGACAGCGGCCAAAAGTCTTTCCTCCTTACCTATGAAACTTTGCAACATTAGCAGTGAATCTCATAGGCAGCAGTAGATGAGAAATGGATCCTTAGTTATGATTTCATGTGACATACCCTGAATGGTTCCATGTCATATCTATAGTAAATATTTTTGCTCTGGTACATATTCTGCTTTTCAATATTACGAGGTTCAATCACTTCCTTCTCAAGCATTTTCCAACGCTCACTAAAGGGCCGCTGCACCAAAATTTTTAAAGAACTTATAATTAGGGAAGCAAAATAGGTGGAGCAAAACTAAATTAACACAGTTTGCAGGTCAAAGGACAACTATATAAATATTGATGAGAGGTAAGAGGAAGAAAAGAGGGAGGATAAAGATGGAAACTTACAGGTTGTTTGAACCTCTTTATTTTTTCTATTTATAAATTCATCTACCATGATTTGACTGTTGATTTGACAACTACTCAACAATCACCACACATTTCAAACTTCAATTAAATCTCCACCACTCATTTCCACTCATTATAAATTCCCTTTATAAATTGCAAAAATAAAGAGCTTCAAACAAGCTCTAAGAGAGGGATAAGAGGGAGTAAAACAAAGAATAAAGAGAAATAGTACTGAATTCAATTATGAAAGAGTAACTAAAAACAAGGGATACAGTCTTTACCAAGGATATAACGAATCTAAATTAAGTTAATTTATAAGAAAATCCTTCATCCAAATTCTTTTCCTAAAAGGCGTTCAGTCTTGTTAAGTTCTTCCATAAAATATCCATATGATCTATGTCAAATCACTTTCATTTGCAGCCTTTTATCCATCAAGAGCATCATCCTTGGTCTTTTTGATTCGAAAAAGATAAATTTTACTTTACAATTCAAGATCTCTGCACTGCCTTTTCGAAATGAAACTCACTTTGTTTGGCAACCATTTATAATTTGATTGGTTTTTAAATGGATTTAAAATTCAAATTTCGTTAGGTCTCGTTATCTAATTATGCCATGTGGAGTTAATGATTAAAATGATGTGAAAGTTTACATCACATCAAATATGTGGCTTAATGGTGCGTTGCCATGTGTCCAAAATTTGAAATTTAAATTAGTTGATAAATGGAATTGGTGCAAAAAGAAGGCCCCGGCTCCATGAATTCATATAGATCCATCCCCAGAAGGAACAAATCTTGAAGTTATACCAACTATAAATAAATCCATGCATCATAATTCTACATGAAGAAAGGAGAAAAGTGGCTCATATATTCCAAGTTAGGGTTACAGCCTTATATCATGCCAGCTATGTACTAACTAGGGAAGGATGCAAATTAAGTAAGACAGCGTTTTTAGTCTTAAAAAGTCAAGCAACTATGACTGGTAAGAAGGTTGTTAACTTTGAATTTGTTAATAAGACAACAAATGCAACTAATACTGTAATCACATTTACCATTACCATAAAACTTCGATTGCATTATGTAGTAAAAAAAAACAAATTCTCTTTGTAAGTATCAAGATCTTTTTTTTCTGTTGGGAAAATAGAATATGAAGAATAGAAGATATTGGTTGTGAATTCAATTTTCTTCAACAGTCAAATCTCATACAAAAGTATTAACGTGGAATTATTAAAGAACATCAGTTTCTAGACAACTATGTAAGATATGAGCTTTCACGAAGAGTAGTTATCAACCTCATGCCTTCAATTGCATAACTTTATAATTTACCTCTACGAGTGACACCTGGTTAATTGCCATCATATCATAAATAAGATATCGTCTTTCTTGCTTCTGTGAATCAGGCATGGTATCAATTATCATCTCCCCGTCAAGCAACGTGAAATGATGGACATGGACCTTCTCAGTCACCCCCTAGCAGAGAGATATAAAGTTATAAGAGAATCAACAGAGAGAGAATTTTCAATAGTGAAACTTTCCAAAGCAGAAATTATGCAGATTGCTGGGTGAGCAAGCATACTTCATTGTGTCTGCAGGGGAATCTCATTTGGACCCTTCTAAAAACAAAATGCCTATCAATTAAGTAACACCCGTCCATTGTTATTAACATCATATATCGTGTTCCATCAGCTTTCCATGTGGCATAATAGTAACGTTGTCTCAATAATTGTAAATTGTCCCTGGATGTCAAACAAAATTCAACTACTAAGTCATGGACAATACAATTGAATAAAGTAGATACAAATACAATGTAATAAACGAGCTACCTGCTACTAAATTCTAAGTTGATTGAAATAAACCAGCTTTTCCCCATTCCCACCAAAAGGCATAAGTTAATTGCAATTGCTCCAGCTATTCCCATCACAATTCAAGACTTAGATCAGTAATCAAGTGCTAAAGCTAGCTAAGAGACTAGAGACTTGCTGGGATAAATTTTATATCGTTCTCTCTATTAATCATCCTCAATGAAAGATTGAAGCTTGCACTGCTTCAGTTGATGGACTTTTAGATGGAATGGGAAAAATGAATTCACTTCAATGTGTTGTGCGATTCTTTTCTCTTCCATATGTTGTGTGGTAAGATCGCTCTTTATATGTTCAACAATGAAGCTGGAAAAATATTCATTATGACTGAGGAGCTAGTGTTTAAAACCATTGGCATGTACAGGATGGTGCTAACATATGAGCTGGAACACAAGTCATCCTCAAATTCACAGACACAAATACATAAACACACACACACACACACATATATATATATTAAACAATCCATCATTCATTGATGAAGAAGAAGATGTTAAACCAAAACCTGTTAAGAGACACTGGATGAGACCCAGGAAACTGTGCATTTCCTCTAACCTGAAAATTTGGAAAATAAACGTGGCATTAGCAGAACAAAATTGGCTAAAACTTGAAATATCAAATAATATTGCTAATTCAGATTCCGAAAATAATATTAAAAAAGGAGGGAGAGAGAGAAAAAGGAACAGCCTAAAATATCCTACATCAGATAAATTTTTTAGACAAAATAAAGTTGAGCATAGAATGTTGAAAATCAGAAAGCAATGATGTTCCTAATGCTCTAAGACAGTAAGTGATTACTGGACTAGATGAGAAACAATGAAACATCAAAAGAATCCTACAAAAAATCCTACAGCAAATGTTTAGACAGAAAAAAAAAATAGCAAAAAAGTAAGATAAGAAAACAATTGAGGATGAAATTGCATCCAGATTGCTACCGTTCCAGGCAACTTCAGGGACTGATAGCAGAACTGCCGCAGGGTTTCTTGTTGGTCAGCAGGGATAATATCTCCCAAAATGTCATCATTTGTCATCACCAGCTGTGTATCGTGACTTTCCTGACAAAGAACATAGATCTTTAAAATAAATTACAAGGGCATTGCCAAAACTTACAACTACAAAGATGTCAATGAATACATTTAACTAGAAGGATGGCATACATTCTCAAGGCACTGGAACAACATCTCAACATGGTGGGTTTACCTTCATTCATTAATTTGCACAAGAAACTACCAGGCAATGAAAATTGAATTTTAAAGAAGCATACATGAGGAGCTGCAGAACCTTCATCGTCATCTTCATCCTCATCTGGAACTGCTTCACCATTCAGATCAAATTCTGAAGATCTTTTCCACTCCGGAATTGGAGGGCAGACAACCATTTCAGGCTTATTCTCATGATAAAAGTTATACAAGGCATCTATGTAATCTGGTTTATATATTCCCGGAGGGCGAGCGTCAGAGAATATTTTGATTGCCTGAATGAAGAGGAAGAACTAAAGGTAATCCCAGGAAATATAGTTTGCTTCAATGGAAACATATAAGGATAAAGTACAACAGAGAGAACTAACCTGAGTGACAGACACTGGTCTTGTACGCATGAGATAGTGAATAATCATGTACCCAGTGCGGTTATGACCATGTGTGCAATGGACAAGAATATATTTCTTTGATTGCTTTTGCCGACTAACAAATTGTGAGACCTAATAAAGTATAAATACCACTCACAATTATCATATATCAAGACATACTAAAGAATCCTAACCAGTTATTTATTTCATAGATCAATGACCTATTTAAAAGAAGGGGGGGGAGGGAGAGATGTTGACTTGAGAACACAATATAGAATTGATAAAAACACAAACAAAAGATGTGCTATCAGGTCACTGATAGTTGATACTGCTGATTTTCCATCTGCTCCCCCCAGACCAATTATGAGAGGGACTCAGGGATATAATGATAACTCTTTTTTTTTCTATTTCTAGTTATTGAAAGATCTTTTAGATCTATAATCATTAAAAAGGAGGTCCGTAGCTAATTAACTCATATTTTAGTTCAAAACAGAAGAGATAGTAACACATGTATTTTTACCAAAAACTTTAAAATGTCAAACAGGAAATAGTTCCTACTACAGCTATTGTCCAGAAGGTTCCTCTATTACCTTTCCTTTTTCTCACTTAAAAATGAACGAATATCAGAGATGTCCAGCTAAAAATGTCCCATTTATGGCTACCCTCGAGAACATCCCTCTTTATTTATATTTTACATTTCTCCAGTTGAAACAGATACCGTGCAGACAAGGAAACTGATACATAAAAGATATGATCCACATATTGTTGGGAGGCAATGAAAATCAGGAGCCATTCATGACAAAGGAGATATGATGAATGTTTCTATCGGGTAACATACCTCATAAAAAAACTTATTAACAGCCTCATTATCTGGTACAGAATCACGTCCCTTGCATGGAATCTAAACAGAGTGAATAGAATCAGCACTCACATACTAATCGAGATCTAAACCTTCAATCAAGGACATAGAATGATGGTTACCCACCTTAACATGCTTGATACCATCTTTCTTCCAATCATTTGTCGAATAATATCTAGTTGAATTTGTAAGATCAATCACCAAACCAAGCTGAAATGATCAGTAGAAATTAAAATGATTAAAGTAATTCTCCAGAAGTCTAAGCCCCCTTAAAGTCACAGTCATTGTGATTTATTGACGCCCCCTTACTAGAGATTTTATGCAACAAGTTGTAAATTTGATTCTGGAAATAATCAGCAGAAATGCAAATGATGATAATAAAGCTCCAATAGTCTAAAAGTTTACAAGGAGTCCACAGGCAGGCATCATGACTCATTGCCCATGCTGTACTAGAGGTTTTATGAAATAAGTCCTAAAGATGATTTGGCACGCTTGACTTTCTAACATTACTTCCTGGAAGAGCTTTCATTATTTGGTTTCTGAAGAATATGCCCCCGTTTAGTTTAGACTCATTTCTAAATTTTGCCACTGACAATGCACTCAGACAATGTCAAGTCCACACCCTAGGAGCTGCAAAAGCAGCATTTTGGGATCTTGGTTTAGCAAGCATGACTGTGATAAAAG
>CAVNYN010245224.1:0-14681 GCA_963692815.1 Nyctanthes arbor-tristis | reverse complement strand
TGATCGGTTCAGTCTAATTGAAAGTTACAAAAAATTAGATATCGGTTGATTAATAATTAATAATAATTCTGATATAAGTTGGATTAAGCTCAACTAATGATATTTATTTAAGTGTTAAATTGAAAACTTTCACTTGAGTACTTGTTCACGTGTTAAAAAGAACATTCTCTTAATCGTTTCTCACTGCATGCATGGCCATTGGTGGAGACAAGGGGCCTTACTGAGCCCTGGCACAGGCCTGTCTCGGCCCAAGTTCTCTTCACAAAAAAAAAAGCCTTGGGTTCCGGCACAGGGGACTTTCAAATTGGGCTCGGGGGACTAAAGGGCTGGGGTTTTGCGTTTCTAAGTTTCAGCCGAAAAAGAAAATAAAGAAAAAGGGCCAGCCCAATAAGTAACTAATGGAACGAGAGGCTGAAGAAGAATCAGAAGGTAGAGGCTCTCGTCTCGTCCGTGGCTCTGTGCAGTGCAGCTCCATGGCGTCCATTGACCTTTGTTCGTTCGAGATTCGACCCAGGCGAGCGGTTAGCGAGCGAGCGACGGCATGAGAGAGGTTGGACGATGGGTTCATCTAGATTTTAGCTTTAATCTGGTATTATTCTAGCCCTACTTCCTAAATTGATTTTGCCATAATCTCGATTTCATGGTACTTGCTAAAATTGAACTTTGTAAGTAGCTAAACTAGTAAATGAAGTTATGAGAGAAGTATTAATCTTGGCCGTGTTCTCAGGGTGGGACGGTGGGTACAGCTGGCTTATTGTTTTGATGGTTTGCCATTAATCTTGGATTTTCTACATTGATGTTTCTGAAAGATGAATAATTCTAATTATAAGTCTAATTTTGTAAATTAATTAAATAGTGTAAATTATGAATATTAATTATGGAATGCATTGCTGTTTGCCACATATGCTCTATGTTCTGTCGATACTAGCTACGTTTGTGTTATTTTTTTAATTTTTTATTGTTAATTAAATTTTCACTTTTCTAAGGGATTTAGATTTTGTTTTTCTCAGTAGATATAGATTTGGTGTCGGTTATTTGGCGTTTTCACATAACTAGACTCAATTAATATCTCTGAACAGAAAATTGGCTTTTGGTTTTACTTCCCATACATGGATAGTTTTTTCATCTTGGATTGATTAGAGGCCACCATGTTTGATGAGGAGGCTAGTTGAAATTTGAACTGTTTTCAGATTCTGCTTTTGATAATGCAGCAAAACAATCCCCTGTAATTTTATTTATATATTTTTCTAA
Organism: Nyctanthes arbor-tristis; assembly: GCA_963692815.1. Taxonomy (NCBI): domain Eukaryota; kingdom Viridiplantae; phylum Streptophyta; class Magnoliopsida; order Lamiales; family Oleaceae; genus Nyctanthes; species Nyctanthes arbor-tristis. The sequence goes on along the minus strand of CAVNYN010245224.1, from coordinate 13,430 downwards.
TAGATAGGTTCAGAGATCAGGAAAGATATCTAAGATTATCCTGCGTAGGCACGATGATCAATCATCCAACTGTTTGGTGATTATGTCAATTCCTTGGAAGAGTTTTAAGTTAATCGAACTATAATTAATATCTTTGGAGAGTAATTACGCCATTTGCCTCTTTCGATGTCACAGTTCTACTTCCATAGAAATGAAATATTAAAACTCTGGAAATTTTTAGTGTTAATAAGTGAAGCTAAAACAGAAGCTGATACTGAGATTTTGTAATTTGTCTTGGAATTTGTCAATGGTCTTGGCATGGAGTTATTAATTTTGATGGAAGCTAATACATTTTCTAATGGATTTTATTAATTTTGATTCGTAGAAGAAGTTATGGCTATACAACAACCTCCTAGAAAGAAAGGCAAAACTACATTGTATGTTTTTTTCAGGCCGGCAAGAAATACACAAAAATTGTTGGGTCCAACTAACTTTTTAGCCTAATGTTCTAGATTTTAAGTGGTTGCAAACTTTGTAATGCACTTGAGTTGAGTTTGTTTGCTATTTTGAAAAATTAGAGATTATATAACTTTTTTTGAGTTTTCCATCCGACACACCCCACTTTCATGTGCTGGCTCCGCCATTGTGCAGGGCCACTTTTATGTTTTAACTTGTGAGAGTATTGTGTTGGCATCAGAACCTTTACTTAGAAGTGGCAGCAAATTAGAATTGCCTGTGGGCATAACAGAGAAGTATGGTTGGTATGGAATATATGTCCTCCCTGCAGGTGACTTACATACTTCGAGCTAAGCAAGTTAGTATTGAAGCTGAATGTCCGTTTTGTTTAGAAGAAAATGAATCTTATCTTCGAGGATCAGGTCAGAATTTGAAAGATTGGCTTCTACAACTCATGAGAACCATTGAGTGTAGGACAGAGATATGACGAGAGTGTTATGTTTGGGCCATTTATATGGAATAATCGTTACACGGTGGTTGGGAGTGGTAAATTTTTCTTGGTGAGTAAGGTGGTCAATTCTGCTATAATTCAGCTCGATCAATGGTCGGCAGCACAAAACTTCCAACTTCCTAGAGGTATCCAAACCAGTCAGAATATGCAGTTTACCTACCGATCACTGGAAGCTGCCAGCAACAGGGAAGCTCAAAGCGAATGTTGAAACTTCAAAAGCTCTATTTACATATTCCAACCATGACGAAAGTATGATGCAAGAATGGTTGAAGCATTGGGGGTGCGTGAAGTACTCAAAGGGATCAAAGACCAGCACCTTGTGTATACTATTGTTGAGATGGACGCATCACTTGTCTACAATGCATTGCGGAGTCCACTGCCAGATTTTTCCCCATTTGGTTTTATTATTGATGATTGTAAGAAATTTTATCGAGAAATATAAAGTACTGAATTTTCTTGCACTAGGACAATAGCGAATCAAGCTACTCATCGGCAGGCTAGAACAGTTGGTTCTATGCCTGACTTCATTGAGTGTTCTATAAATCCTCCTAATTTCGTTATGGTTATGCCATCTTCGGATGCTAATATTAATGAGTAAGAATTCCTTCAAAATAAATAAATAAATAAATAATCACATTAATAATAGTACATAATATCATATATATATATTAAAGTAGGATAGTGGTCATATGTAAGTTTTCCCGCGAAAATCACTATCTTATTTTTATATGCTTCTTTTATTTATTTATTTATTTTATAATAATATACAACAATTTATTTGTATATATTTTCATTCTATATATATATATATATATATTAAAGTAGGATAGTGGTCATATGCAAGTTTTCCTGTCAAAACCATTATCTTACTTTTATATGCTTCTTTTAGTTTTTTATTTATGTTATAATAATATACAACAATTTATATGTATATATTTTTATTCTATATATAATATACTATTTGTTATCTATTAATATTTGTTATACATATTCTATTAGTTTTTAGGCTATCTTCAAATATTTAACATTTCTTCAATATTGTGACATTTGATAGATAAATTTCAAGTATTGGGTTATTGAGACTTTTTCTTATTCAGATTAAGTGTATACTTGTCAGATTGATGATATAGTAATAAAGTAAAATTAAATCAATTTCAAAACTTTTATTTTAATTCAATACGATAAATTACACGTCATAAAACTTAAGGTTATATGTTTAGTATGTTACCTAATTTATTATTTGTTTTTCTCTCAAAATCTATATGTTAGTAAAAATTTAAATTGATGAGATACGATAGTAATAATATTTGATGATAATGATTTAGAATAAAAATAAAAAAATTCTTTTAATTATTTTTGGAATGGAAATTGGTTAAAAATTAATTTTAGGGGTAAATGGTAAATCATATAGAATTTATCTTTTGTTATAATATTAGTTCACTTGGGTCATTTGTAATTGAAGACTTTGTAATAGGAGACTGTGAACTTCAAAATTTTTTAGAATAGATTTAGTGTATAGTGATGAGGAAATGAGAAAAATAATTTTTCTAAGAATATATAATGGAGAATGAATGTGGAAAATAATTAACTCTAATAAATAAATATCATCCATACCCTATTAAATAAGGATGTAAATTTGAGTGTAGGATAATTTTAGAGTTATATAAATTTCGTATCTTATCTTTTTCATGTTTTTTTTTTACTTTTCATACTCGATATGAAATTAATTTTGAAAAAAATTCTCATTCTCATTTTTATTGCTTAATAGTATTGTTCTATAAATGACAATTTAATTAGTTTTGTGCTAAGTGAAAATATGTTTTGTTTCAATTTAATTATATTTATGTATATTAGTAATATATGTATATGAGTGAGTAGTACGCAATAAAATTATGTTATTTAGTTTTTTAAATTACTACGCATTTTTTTGCTAATCATTTTATTCCGTGCAATGCACGGGTATACAACTAGTAAAAAAAGAAAAAGAAAACAATCATACTTTTTTACAAGGAGATTAGACTATTGATTAAAGTTGAATGGTGAACTATATTTTTGTGGAACGAATGGAGTATTACGTATTTCATCGACTTCAAGATTTATGATGAGCGACGTTTGTCAATGGAGCAAAAAATTGGATCCATCGCTGGGAAAGTTGGAAAAATGGTACGTTTAGATCTAGATTGCAATTCATTATTTTCACATTTTGAATTTTAAAATTTTTAAGATAACCAACGCAATATGTAATGCAATTTTTTTTAAGCAATAATTTGAATTGCACGATTCACTAAAAAAAAGAGTAAATTTCACAAAGGGTCCTTAACTTTTGCAAAAAGCAATTTCATCCTCAACTTTGTTTTTTCACGTATGTTGGTCCACAACCTTTCAAAAATAAGTACAAAAGGTAGCTATGAGCAATTTCTATCCATTTTCACATTTATATGCCTATAAAATGATTAGTTTTCCCTTGTCGTATGAAATAAAAGAAAGTTAATATAAAAACCTTTTAAAAAATACAAAAAATTTAAATAAAATAATGAGAAACATGTTACTTTCTCTAATTATTTACTCCTAACTTATACCAAGCACCGCCCGTATTTCCTTTACTATTTTTTTGAGAGTGAGGAACGATAATGCCTCCAATTAAATTGCCTTTAACAATAATAAAAGGAGATCTATCTCCTATTTTTAGTTATAAGTAGATGCAAATATTTGGAATGAAAGGGGTAGTAGCTGAAACAAAAAGGGTCCTCGCTTTTTAAATTTACCAATAATTTAAACTTTTAATTTTTTTACAAAAAAATTCATACATTTTTAATTATTCTAATTTTAGTGACTTGGATATTAATGACATCTCAATTATCATTACTTATTTAGGTTTAAATTTTAGAGAATTCATTGTCTAAATTGACTATAATACTAGTGGTGATAGTGGTGTTAGGCAAGTGAATGAAAAAGATAATATATTAATCAATCTGTATGTATAACTTGTGTTAAGTGGGTAAATGAGAAAAACATATATAGGTGAATACAATGGCGGGGCAAGAAGTTTTAATTTAACGGGGCAAAATTTAAATAGCAGAAAAGGATCTTTATTTTAATTAAGACAAACTTAACATATTGGATAATACTAATTCCAACCTACATATTAGTTTCATGTTGAATAACATGACTTTATACATGATAATTTATTTATATAGCTAAATTAATTTCTATTTATTAAAGAAATGTTTTTTCTTCGCCATTCAATATCAATTAAGATATTGATATGAATTTTAATAGTATTTTAAGTTTTAGAAACTCAATAATCCTACAAAAATGGTGTGTATAATAATATGTTGAATATGGATACTTTCTTATTTTGTGTTAAATTATATACACTAGACTCCAAAACTATTATTGAAGTTTTTATTATTAAAAAAAAAAGAAGACCAAAAAAGACATTTTACAAAACTTTGAAGGGCAATTGCCTCCCCTCTTTGCCCAAATGTGGCTCTGCCACTAGATGAATATGTATAAGTATATGAAAGAGAAATCGGCATAGATATCAAAATAAATAATTAAAATTTTTAATATTATTTGTTAAATTAAAATAAAAGGTAAATTTGTCTTTATAGAAAAAGTAAATAATGAAAATTGACAAAAATAATACGTATGGACTTTTTGTGCTTATTTTTTAACGGTTGGGGACCTACATGCTTTAAGAAAAAGGTTATAGATTAAGTTGTTATTTTTTACAAAGGTTGAGGACTTTTTGTGAAATGGGTTAGTTTCACAAAAGGTCTCCAACATTTGAATTGAGAATTGGTTAGGTCTCTTACTTTTTTTAAGGCTCTTCTAGGTATCTAACCTCTCATAAATGCGCACAATAGATAATTTTTATTACTATTCATTTAATTTTTTAACAAAATAACCGTTATACCCTTTAACTTTAATTTTTTTTAAAAGCTTAAAAATAATAAAAAAAGGAAAAACCCGCAGCCCACGCCACCCCCACCCGGCCCTGCCCTTCTCTACCAATTGCCACAGGGATGTTGGCTGCCATTTCTAGTAGCACTTTCTGTATTCAAAATTTAAGAAAGGTCTCCCCATTTGCTGCCACCCCCTTTTTGGCTGCTCTACCAAAAATGGCAGCTACAGTGCTACCATTTCTAACAGCACAAAAAAGGGTTAGGGAGTCTCCTCCCTATTGGCTGCTAACAGGCTTTTTTGTGCGCCCAAAAATGGCAGAACTTTGGCTGCTATTGCTAGCAAACTGGGTTGTTGGAGCTTCCATTCCGGTAGCTAAAAATCTTTTGGGGGGGGGAGGGGGGTAGATCCCTCCCCATTTGCTACCGAAAATGACAATATTTATTTCCCACAGTAAATGCGGGGGGATTCACATCTTTTTTGCCTGCCGTTTTTAGTGGCCAATCTTGGGAGGGTGAGGGTAGGGTTGGGTAGGGGTGGATTGGTTGCGGTTTTTTCTTTTTTTTTAAATTATTTTTTATTATTTTTAAGCTTTTTTTAAAAAAAATTAAGGGGTATAGTGGTCATTTTGTTGAAAAATTAAAGAAATAGTGATAAAAAGGACAAATTACACGCATTTATAAAAGGTTGGAGGAGTCCTTCTATGAAGAGAGTGACTCTACCATGTGGCTGCACCACATTGGGGGGTTGGGGGTCTCTTTGGAATTTCACAGGTTAGAGACCGAAGAGAGTCTTAAAAAAACTTGAGAACTTAACTGATTCTTAACTCAAAAGTTAGAGACCTTTTGTGAAATTAAACCTTGTGAAATTTACCCCAAAAAATTAAATTGCAAGATTACGAGTATTAAAAATATGTGCAGAAAAATGTAACTTTGAAATTGGAATAAAAAATCTATCATTTAGATTAGTATATCTCTAATATAAAAAAAAATTCATAAAATATATTATATTGGTCAGTAATATGTTTGGGGTAAAATTATAAAGTCAGAACATATATTGATAGATTATCATTATTATTAATTTTTTTTTATATACTTGGGATATAAAGGAAGGGAGGGGAGGGCAACCAGAAGAGAGGCATGTGTGATTCGAACCCAATACCTCTTGTCTGAAACGTGAGAAATCTAACTATTATAGTACTTGTTGGAACCACGATTCATTTTAAGTATAAATAATAATAGACAATAGACACAAATGAAAAGAAAGATTAGATAACCTTTTTTGACTGAGGCTTATTCTAGTGGTAAAGACATCTCTTTATCAGTTTATTTGATTTGAATTTAAATCACTGCATCCCCACCCTCATGATCCCTAGATTGTGTTAAAAAAAATAACTTTTACGTATAAGACTGCGCATTGTGTGTTGCAAGTATATAATAATAACCATGGTTAGATACCGTTGCCATTGCCATCTTGAAGCTCGATGGTCTATATCCAAACTCACGCCACCATCTTCAGCTTCACTGCTCTTGCGCACTGCCACCACCAAGTTCAAAGATTCAAAGAACTGTAAACCGATATTCTATGGGGTATACTATTTGGAGGAGGGAAAGGGATGTAGTGAAAAACAGATAATATAACATTATCATGTCAACAATTATTAGTGAATCTTCATTTAGGGAATTATATATCATCCTTAGAGCACATGTATTGGTATTGCTAAATTTAAAATAATGCTATTTATCTAAACTGAAAATCGGTCTCTAGTCAATTTGTCATTTATTTATTAGTTGTTGAATAAATCAATGCTCATATATTTATGCATCTCTACACATCCTCTAATATGGTAATGTCACCTAGATTGGAGAAAAGTTTCCAATCTAGATAAAATATCATTACTGTTAAATTTAGTTATCCACATATACAATAAAATGTATTTTAAGTGGTTGTTAAATATCACACATATATGCTAAATTTACTAACTATTGAAATGTACGCTGAATATGTTAAACAAAATTACTAAAATCCATTTAAGTGAACCCTATTATTATCAAAATTTATTTTTTTAGAAGATTGGTCAAACTTTATTAAATAAATAAAAAAACTTTTCAAAAACATTAAATTCTAACACAAAGTTAAAATTATTGTTAAAATTAACAATAAATTTAATAGCTAACTAACAAAGATTATTTTTAACTTTCTTAACGTCACCAGTCAAACTAAGGAGCGGAGTTCATTTCTAATACAATCAATCTAGTTGTGTTAGATATTATCGATATAGATAAGAGCAATTCTAGAGGGACATGAAAAAAACGACATCTCACATAACACAAATTCATTGAGTGATGATTACATGGCTACTTTTTGATCATCCAATAAATTTGTGTCATGTAAGAATGTTACTTAATAATGTCCCATTTTTATGTTTCGCTAAAATTTTTTTTATAGATAATGAGTATATCTTGAAGACGGTTTACAGAATGTGATTTTGAAACTGCCATGTTAAATTGGAAAAGGCATTGGTGCTTTAAGAGCATCAAACTCAGTGTTCCAGGCCAATAGATATCACATACTCCCTCCGTTTTAAAAAGATATTTCCCTTTTATTTTTCACATAGATTAAGAAAAAATTATTTAATGTTATTGAAAATGTATAATTTAACAATATATTTATTAATATATCCTTTGAGTTATTTAATATTTCACTTTAATTTTTCTTTATTGTTGATTACTATGTACAATAAACAATGGTAAATTAGAAAACTAAAAAATTAATTTAGGAAAGAGAGATATAATTTGAGATGAATAAAAAAAGAAAAAATTTTTTTAAGAGGAAGGGAGTATGAATTGAAAGCAGTACTTTATTATTTAATCTATACCTGACGCTCACAGATAAATTTTTGATTAAATGGAAGCACGATTCTCAATTCTTTCGAAGGAGTGAAGTTTTCTCCTACTAAAATGATTTGCAAATTTCCTTTATATTTACTAGATTTTCACTCGTGAGATCACACGGAGGGATAGCAAATTAAATTATATATAATATTAGTATAAAATGTTAAGTAATATATGATTAGTCACCTTAAATTGCAGTGTTTTGAGTAACTTCTTATTAATTAATAATTATTATATGCTTACTCGATATGGAATGCTATTAAGTGACCTTAGCAGGGAATACAAAAAACCTGCTAAACTAGATACGTACTGGTACCCGATCCTATTAAGAAGGGAAATACCCGACTAAACAAGGTAATTAGGTCAGGATGAGACAAAAAAATTCACCCAACTTAACAATGGGCTGGAGAAGGTTACGATAATTTTTGGTTGTATCCAACCTGTTTAACTGTTTTTTGGTAAAAATAAAAAATATTTACTAAAAATTCTAATAGTTTGAAACGTAAAAAAAATGATACAACTTATCAAGAAAACTTAGTAATTTCAATTGCAATTTTAATGGTTATAACACAATTTATTAAATAAAAAATGAAAATAAAAAATATAAATATATTTAATTTGGCCAATAAATGGGGTAATATGAATTACTTATACTAGCCCTTTCCCGACTAGTCCCTGATTTAAGTAGGAATGGGGAAAAAAATTTGATGGGTAGGGTAACGGGGTGTAGTATATTCAATCCGGACCCGACCCAACCCAACCCATTGTTATTCTTATACCTCATGAAACTAAATATTTTATTTTTTTTCATTGACTATGTTATAAGTGAATTTTGTAAACTAAGAAACTTAATTAAACCATACTATAAGTAATGTAATAAGGACTCAATTTAAAAGAATATAAAAAATAATTAAAAATTAATGCATTAACTAAAAAGGAAATAGTCTAATACAAATTACAAAATATACTTTTTAGATAGGATATATATATTAAAAAAATTTTAGAAAATCAAAAAATTTCAATATCGATTAATCTAGCAGAATATTAAGAAGATAAGATACATTTAATATAAAAATCTCGAATTTGAGATCTCAGTCGTCGATCAATAAAGATAATAAATTTGAAAGGATTTGTAAAACTCGTGAGAAAGATTCTTGAAGATAATAATAGATAAGGGTAATAATCCATAATTAATTGAAAAATAGGGAAATATTAATATATAATTTATTGTAGAATTTACTTAACATGTTATAAAAAACTCCGATCTGGCCTCACTTAAGACAGTTTTGATGAAAAAATGAGATAACAGATACCACAAACTTAATTACAAAACATGTGAGAAAGATTATTGAACAACTCATATCTCTCTGAATTTCGAAGGAAACTGATGGTGAAGAGAGATAATCTGATCTATAAGCAGCTAAAGGGTTTAAGAGATAAGATCTAAATAAAGAAATAATTACTAAATAATTACTAAATAAATGGTTAACAATGAATTTTGACTGCATGTGGTAAAGTGACATAAATAAAAAGACAACTATAATCCTACTTATAACAGTTTGAATGAGAAAATCACGAAAAAACTTCACCACAGCACCTCTCATTTAATTAGTATATATATATATATTTGTATTTTAATAAATAAAATTTTTATACGTCCGGACTCTCGTCATAGCCTTTCCCTTTCCTCTCTGAACCCCAATCCCCCAAATCCGAAAATCACAGGTCACTGATCAACTAATGGCTGAAGTATTGAACGCCGCCGGTGAGGACGTCGACCGCCGTCGAGAGCGAAACATTAATGACAAATCCACTATCTCTTCAGCAACTGAGGCCGAACCGGACAGCATATCGTCGCCGCCGCCCCCTCCGCGCCGCCGGGAACGTGACTCTCGGGAGAGGCGCGATGAGAGGGACGTTGATCGACCGCCACGCCGTGACTACTACGACCGCAATCGATCCCCGCCCCCGCGTGCGAGGGATTATCATAAGCGTGGGAGGAGTCCTAGTCCTCCTCCCCCACCTTATCGTGACCGACGAGGAGGTGGAGGCAGTGTTGCGCACTCGCCTCCTTCAAGACGTTCGCCTCCATTTCCGTATAAGAGGTCGAGGAGAGATGATGGATTTGATGGACGGAGATGGAGTCCTAGAGGACGAGGTTATGGACCTGGGAATCGGAGGTTAAGTTTCCTAATATTCATTCCCCACATTTCGTAAGCTCATAATGCACAAGCTCTACCGGATTATGCATGATTCTTTGATATTTAGTTACTAGCGCTCCATTAAGAATGGGCGGAGTATTTTAGTTAACTTGAGGAGATTTCTAGGTTTTTAGGACAATTTATATTACAATGACACTAATTATACATACATCGTTTTGCGTATTTGTTAGGCAAACTTGCCTGTTATTTATGATAGTCAGCAGTGGCTAGGCTAGCGTTATACTTGTTGTACCGCTAAACCATCTAAAAAACAAACACAAAATGTAAAGTTATTAAGAAAACTGAAGAAATACTATATCAATAATCAAATCCCCTAACTTGGTCACCAGATTAAAAGTTCAAGAAAAAAAGAAAATTCAATATTATTAGCGAGAAAAATGGAGGCTTTGTATGCACCAAATACCATTTGAATATCTGAGGATCTGGATTCAAAATCAAGAGTTATTGCCTGATCTAGAGAATGGCCTTAAGCAGTTGAACTGGACTATTGAAGGTCAAGCATGAGATGGTAGAAAAACAAAGGTCAAATGGTTAAAACCGGATTTAACTTTTGAACAATTGAGACGTGGGACAGAATCTTTTGGGTTAATTTAATGAAATAGCTACCTATCTAAGGCCAGTTTTGTCCTGATGCACCCAGGGCAGCGCTTAGTCTATTGCATGTGTCACTTGATCTTATATACTCCATCCGTACCTTAAAAATATTCCCATTTCATTTTTCATTTAGATTAAGAAAACTTCATTAATGTAGTTGGAAAAGAACAATTTAAGATGATATTCGTAATGTACACTTATATTTATTGAACATCTCACTTTAATTGTTCATTATTGTCGATTACCTTGCACAATTAATATATGTATATTAGACTACTAAAAAGTTAGAGCTTGTTTGGTTCCCATTATTCCTTTTCATTATAATTTCACCTACCACCAATTTGACCACTGATTTGACAACTGCTCAACTATTACCACACATTTCAAAATTTAATATAAAACCCATTTTTACCTCTTCATACTATTCAAATTTAAACAAATTACTTACCCTGTCCTACCCACCCAACCCCGAACCCGAGTCATAATTTGTCTGATGAATGCAGCACTGCCCTTGATGAGTGCAGTGCTGCTTCCGTTGAGGTGGCGCTTTAAAGGTGGGACCGATGGACTCGGCCAAAATCTCTTTGAAGATTTTCTGAAAAACAAATATTTTCAAAAAACCGTTGCTTAAACATGGCAAGGTTTTGGATTTTCAGTGGAGGGAGTGATGAACATTCTTCGAGGTCATTTCTATTTGCAAGAAGAGAAAGGGGGGTCACTCCAACTGCACTAAGGACCCCCAATATGTAGTTAATTTCTCAGCATCTCTACGACTTCACTTCAATTTCTGCTCAGTTCTTTTGCTTTTGGGTTCTCTTGGATTGTGGTGGTAGATAGGAGACTAAACGAAATTGCACCAGTTGTACCTGGGATTTCAGCTCGTTGGTTGGCGGTGGGTAAGGGTTGGGTAGGTAGGTGTAGAAGAAGGTATAAACTTGTTAATTGCGAATCGAAGCTAGAGTATGCACGATATTACACTAACAGAAGTCCAGAAATTGTCATTACTGCAAAAATTGATGAAAATGGTCATATTTGAAGGCAAGTCCTAAATTTTTGCAATTTTAAACATTCCCTAAAGAATGATGCCAATTGCCCAGCAAATAATGAGAATGGCTTGGGGTTATCTGAACTTCACCAATTGCAATAGTTTGTCAGGAGTAGGTATCATTCTCCTTTTGCTAACATAAAAATGTGTTATATTAAATTATTGATATGACAAGTGCATCAGATTTGCATTTCCTCCTTTTTTTTTTTTTTAAAAAAAAAAAAAGAGAATATTACAGGGTTTGCTGTGTATTTTTATTATTACAATAATAGTAATACTTCCTGTTCTTCAGGCTTGGATATGATTATCCTGGAGGATATGATGGAGGTAGGCAGGGATATCCTGATGAAAGGCCTCATGGACGGTACATGGGCCGATCTGGTGGCTATCTGGGGGGTCCATCTGGTAATTGCTATGCCTTGCTTTTAAATTGACTTATTCAAGTTGATATTTTCATCTGTGAATCTTTTGTGTGCATCTTTTGTGGAAGTGTTTAAGCAGATTTATTATGCCTTTTCAGCATTCTATTTTTATTTCAAATTAATTAAAAATAGAATGGATGGCAATATATAGTGGAGATTTCTTTATTATATTTCAATCTTATGAAATATGTGAATATAATTAGTTTGAGCAGTTACTGTTTTGAAATAGAAATAGACTGTTGACATGGTTTTAGGCTTATGTGTTATTATAATATCTCCACTGGAAATTATTTAATTTGAACTTCCAATTATCACTAGTAGCATCCCATCAACCAGAGGCTAAATCTAGCTGAATAAATGCATGTGTTGGCTGCAATTTCTTTTTGTTAATCCCCTGGACACTTTTAAATTATGAATCAAGGTTTAAAAAGGTAAAAATAGATATCAAGATGCTTTTACTTTGTAAGACAGGCGTAATTAGGTTTGACCGGGGACAGAAAAAGAATAGTTAAAAAAAGTATAACAATAGGCTTACTTAAACCATTAACAAAATGTAATACCTCAAAGCAAGTAGTTACAAGTAAATAAATTGATTATGTCAGTTAAACTTTAAGCTTAATTATTTTTTTGAATAAAAAAGTCAAATTTAAATTGTTGAGCTCCAAAATAAGTAGTCTTACGAAGTATTCAATAGAGGCAATTTTCAATACAGTGAGTTCTCGAGACACTTAGTAGAGGTGGATTCTCGAATAAGCAATCAATCAAGACACCAATAAAGGCGCATGCCTCTCCAGTAATGAAAAAGGGCAAAAAATAGACGTGCCTTGGGGCACATTTGAGGTGCATCATGCAGTTGCTCCATGGAAACGTTCTTTAAACCAAGAATAACATAAAGATTAATGAATTTCTGAGTTACTGATTTTGTGCATTAGTTGACATGTTCAAAGATTTCCTCGACAAATTAGTTTTCTTGAATTTCTTCTCAAAAACTATGTTTAAGCCTGAAAAATGACAATATCCGTGTCCTATTATGATGTGAATATATTGTACTAGTATACATAGTTTAAAAAGGCGAGGCAGAGGCTCGCCTCAAGGCCCGCCTTGGCCTGAGGCGGTTGTTTAGTGCCTCGAGGCACTACTCTGAGGCAATTTCTTCAGAGGCTTACGCCTTTGGAGGTGAGCTGTACGCCTATGGTTGCGCCTCAAGGCTCATGAGACGTAAGCCTCTAAATTGGCATCCTATTTTGATTTTTTTGTTTATTTATTTTTGTTTTAACAATTCAAAAATTTAACCCAATAAGTTGGAATTTGGGCAAGGAAGTTCAATCATATAGATATATCTTCTTGTTTGTCTATCATTTCTTCTACAACGATTTGCCGTGTTTCAACCAGAAATCTCGA
>CAVNYN010245222.1:0-13869 GCA_963692815.1 Nyctanthes arbor-tristis | reverse complement strand
GGGGGGGGGGGGGGGGGGGGGGGGGGGGGGGGGGGGGGGGGGGGGGGGGGGGGGGGGGGGGGGGGGGGGGGGGGGGGGGGGGGGGGGGGGGGGGGGGGGGGGGGGGGGGGGGGGGGGGGGGGGGGGGGGGGGGGGGGGGGGGGGGGGGGGGGGGGGGGGGGCGAATAAAATAAAATAAAATTGGCAAAACATGTAATTTGGAAAATCACAGCCAAACATGCCTTAAACTTGTACAACACCGTCAACGCAGTTGCCCTGTTATTTCTGCATCCTTCCTCAGTAGGTCCCAACGTCCCAACTGACCGAGCCACCATTTCACATAAAATACCAGAAGTACCCCTATCCTCTAAACCTTTCACCGTTTAACTTCTGCATGGCAAGCTGGCAAGGAGGGCCATTTGGGTAATTTCAAATTTATTTCCGTTACATGCTCACAGGATTAGAATAGTCAATAGATAGACCTGATCTTTAGCTTCTTGATAAGATCATGAATCTTTCTTGTCTATTCTCACAAAAACTCAGTGATTTTTCGCCGGAATATTCTCGATACCATTGCCGGAATCCTGCATCCTCTTCCCGGAATGTGGATTATCTTCCAATTCCAAACAAATGAGTTTCAACATGGGTGAAGAACAGGGCCAAAAGTCAGTGCAATCCTCCGCAGGAAAAACAAGGCTGCAGCATACTATTGAGTTCATATCTCCATTGATTTTTCTCTCCCATTCGGTTAAGGCTTTTCCAGCCAAATGGCAGTCCATAAGAAGCAAGATTGACGAAATTCTCTCTAATCTTACTTCCATTGATCAGAACTGTAATTTCAATGATAATGAATCCATCTCTGATACAGTAGAAGAAATCTTGGCCACGCTCAAGAATTGTAATGGGCTTGCCCAGCAGTGCGTGGATTGCTCCTACAACGGGAAGCTCCTGATGAAAAGCGATCTTGATATAGTTTGCGCAAAACTGGACAGCCATATAAAGACCCTTTCTGATATATACACTCTTGGATTGCTTACCCACAGCAATGCTTTGGTGGTGCCAAAGCCTGCTGTTTCGGCTTCTCGAGATGACATAAGATTCTACGTTAATGATTTGTTGTCGAGGTTCAAGATTGGAAGCATGGACATGAAGAAACAAGCCCTGGTTTCCTTCAATGAAGTCATTCAAGAAGATGAAAGATATGCCAAGGTCTCTGTGGAAGTTGAAGGGTTTATAAGTTTCTTCGTACATTTTCTTGATATCCAGGGGACTGATATTCAAGAAGAGGCCATGAAAGCGGTGTATCTGATCTCTGGTTTCGAGTCATGTAAACGTGCGTTGATTGGTATAGGGATAATTTCTCCATTGATTAGAGTATTGGAGTCAGGGAGTGGGTTGAGTAAAGAATACGCCGCTAGGTGTTTGATGATGTTCACAGAGAATTCAAACAATGCCTGGTCGGTTTCTGGTAATGGTGGGGTGTCTACCCTTCTGAAGATATGTGGAAATTGGGATAGTGATGTCGAATTGGTCGCTCTGGCTTGTGGAGTACTGAAGAATCTTGTTCGTGTCCAAGAAATCAAGAGGTTTATGGCCGAGGAAGGAGCGATTCCTTTGATACTTAACCTTGCCAGGTCTAAAGATAAGATTGCACAGGTAGCTGCACTTGATTTTCTGCAAGCAATGGCTTATAAGGATGAGTCGATCACAGAAATGGTTGTTAAAGAAGGAGGGATTAGCACATTGGTACACATTTTGGATCCTAAATCATCAGTTTCAACCAAGATGAGAGAGGTTTCATTAAGAGGAATCATGAACGTATGCTTTCCTTCATACAATTCTCTGAATGTTTTGATTGTTTCTGGCTTCATGGATCATATGCTTTATTTTCTTCGTTTTGGGGATGCTTCAGTTCAAGAACTGGCATTGAAGGCCGCATTTTGGCTGTGTGGTACGACTGAGGAGACAAGGAAGTTAATGGGAGATGCTGGTTTCATGCCGGTGATAATAAAATTTCTGGACTCAAAATCACTTGAGATTCGAGAAATGGCAGCCGAAATACTCTCTAATATGTTTATAATACCCAGAAATCGAAAGAAATTCGTACAGAATGGTCAGAATGTTGGCTTAATTCTGCAAATGCTTGATCCTGCAGGAGCAGGGGAAGAAGATTCAGGTAAAAACAGAAGGCTATTGCTGTCCATACTGATGTCACTGACCGCTAGCAACAGTGCAAGAAAGAAGATTATGAATTCTGGGTATTTAAGGAACATTGAAAAGCTTGCAGAGGATGAAGTTTCAGATGCAAAAAAGATTGTCAGCAAGTTATCGACCAATAGATTTCGTCGCATTTTTAGTGGAATCTGGCGTTCTTCAACCTAATTTTTCTTTTCCCCCACTTCTTGTTACTGTAAATCAACATCAGTTCCTTTTGAGTTATTAACTTCGTCGTCAAAATTCAGTTAAGATTATTATTTACATTATGCAGATATTCTTAGTCTGTAACAGTCAATAGGGCTTCAAAATAAAAGAGTATTTCCCACAAGATTTTTACAATAGAACCGTAGAACTACTTAGTTTTGTGAAATGTTTGAAATCTTTAGCAAGCTGCATTCTTTGTTCATTGAAGATCTCATACGTGCACAACGTTCATAATTAGATGGGTAAAACTTGGCTGAATTCAGCCACGTCAAAAGCTGTTAGAGACGTCACTGCAATGCTGGTTCTGTGTTTCTCCAGACTTGAGGCGAGGTTAAGGAGAAAAAGGCCCTGGCCTATAGATTAGTCAAATGCAGTTTGTCGTGATAATCTTTACCATAAAAAATAAATCATTTCACATTGTAACATCATAATGTGCATTTGTACAAGGATAAAGAACCAAAACAGGCTCCTTTTGATTTTGGGCTTCAGGTGATCGCCTCATCTGTCTCATGGCAGAAAAGTTAAGCAATGGAGATGTGTAGTTATATGAAGAGGAGCTCTAGAGCACATGGGAGGAGCATGAATTATAGTTGGGAATATAAAGAGTTGTCATCAATGTTTTGGCATGATCTTCATTTCCCTGTCTCCATATTGTCTTTTCTCTTGTATTGTTAACACTTGCATCTTCATGCAAATTCTTGCTCACTGCTGGCCTGACTATACCAAGTTGTCAAGAACGGTCACATCAGCTCGCATAGCCTATTTGGTGTTATTGCATTAACAGTGTGCATGGTAAGTGATAAGCTTATTGATTGATAGTTGTTTCAACTGCATTCCTTAGAAAAAGTCTTGCCAAATAGGAAAAAACATTGCCTAGTTTAGAAATGCCTCTCCAATGCTAAAAGTCACCAACCAAAGGCATGTGAGATTGCACCTCCATGCAAGCATGAATGTCTAAGGGAAGGTCTGAAATCAGACCCAAGAGTACACAGCCAACTCATCCAAAATTTATGTTCCCAGTGCCAAAAGAAATGCAGCAAAATGATAGAACTTTTGAGGGGGGTGGGATTTTTCCTGGCAAAGTGACGACGGCATCATTGGAGAAGATTAAATGGGGTGCGTTGTTTATTTGATAGACTTTATGCCATATAGAAAAAGACTTTGTCAAGTTTTTTGCCACACAGACTTAGATGGCCCATGAGCATTGGAGATGCTCTTATTAGAAGAGCTAGATGTGAATTTGGGAAGAGTTGGACTTTGGAGTAGAAGCAAGTTAATTCTGTGTTGGACGAGCCTTTTAACAGTAAGAGCAAAGGCATACTAGTTAGTTAGAACCCAATTTGATGGCTACTCAGAGCATCTACAATACTGATTTTTATGGACAATATCCATTGCATTGGGGGGGGTGGACACTAAAAAAATTCGTGACTCCCGTAATTTTATTTATTTTCATTTTCTTTTAATTATTTTTCTCTCATTTATACATTTTTTCTTCACTTTTTCTCCCTCGAGTCCCGTGTAAGTTCTACAAATACACCCTCACATTCACCCTCTCCACTATTATTTTATTTTTATTTTTGAATTTATCTCCATCTGTCTCCTCTTTTTCATTTTTCTCACTTTTTTTCTCTACACCTCTTTCCATTTCTATTTATTTAAAATAACCATCTTCTATCTATCTCTCCTCTCCACATCACTACCACAGTTCACCCTACCATTAGAGATGCTCTGAAATCTTTCCATTACAAAAATGAGGTTTTGGAGATCCTTTGCCCAAATGGTTCACTTTCTCTTCCAGGGCAGTTGGGGATTTGTTCTATCCTGATAATTAATAATAAACACAATAAGGAAAATGAGTCCAATGATCTAAAACAAATTATCCAAGATAAAATACAAATTATCCAGTATTTAAAATATTATTTACTTATATATTTTATTTAAATTATTACATTTAGTACGAATATTTTTTAACATAATCTGTTCCTTCTTTTACAATTATCAATTGTGTCTTTTTTTAATTTTCTTTTTTAATCATCTTGCTGTGGCCATTTCTAGCTTGTTTAATATAGCTTTATGTTAAAGTAGATTTATGAAAGGCATTTTTTTTTTTTTTGTGGGGGAAGTGTGCTATGAGAATATAAAGAAAGATTCTTATAAAGTGTGAAATTTTATTTTTTTATGGAGACATGTAGTTAGTATTAAAGTTTAATATGTTTGATTTTGGATAAAGCTCCCTTGAACGAGTATGTTGGTGTGGCAATTTTAAGCTGTAGTTTTCCCATTGTCACTTGGACGTAATTTTGGTATCATATCAGAAAATTCTTCTTCTTAAAATGTCACAATGCTTGGACGAAACTGCAATTGCAATCACGAGCGGATTTAAATGAAGTTTAAAGTGTAAAAAATGTCAAACTTCAAGTTTGGCATTGGGTAACTTTGTATAACACAACACTAGAGGCAAATTAAGAGGAGCTGCCTTTGTCAAAAAAAAATTCCGATACTTCAGAATATTATGCCATATTGTCTATCAGGATAATCAAGAAGAAGTGGGTTCTTGACTGACAAAGAGTACGATCTCTTGAGCACTGTTTTAAAAAGTTCTCTTAAGCAACGACGTCATGCCTTGCGCTTTACATACATTTATCTTGTTTTTTTCGTGTATTGGTACTTAAGCACACCTAAATTCAATACTTGAGCTTGACAATTTCCCGTACCATACACTTTTGAAAACCTTGATATCAGGGACTCTCTAAAATTATTTTCATGTTTGTCTGAAAAATAGTGCGGAGCCCCATGTTGGTCCCATTTTAAATGGACCATAATTAGGCGAAAGAGGAGGCCTTAAAGTGGAATATTATTCGGTTCCAAGCAAGTGGATAGCTATATCTCAACATAACTCGGGAAGAAGGTGCAATCAAAGGGAAAAGGACCAGTTTTGCACTGAAAAGAGAGTTGGTTGTGAAGGAGACTTGTTAACCTCTCCTATTATTCTCGTCATTTAAGATAATGCTATGATTTTAACGATAATTAAAACACACCAGCACCCAAGACGAGGTTCAAAAATAAGAATCATGATCAATCACAACGTTGAAAATGATTAACAATTTCACTCTCAGTTAATGATTATGATGCATGATACTCCCAATTAATAGGCAGGTCAACTTGTTCACCTCACGACGCTAATGTGACGGAGGGCTAACCGTCCTCAACTTGTTCCGATTTCTTCTCATTTTATTTTACTTCTATTTCAAATTATTTTTTGTTTTATATACATATATAAAATGCACGTTTGCCATAATATAAATTAACAATAAATCAATAATAATCAAACTACGGGACCGACATACCAAAACAGCGCTATGTATAACTGCAACTTTATCCAAAAATGGATAATATTTGGTGGATAATTTATAATATATATGCTGACTCAGCAACCCATTTCCATTTTTGGTATTTCAAGCTAAAATTGATTTATTTATTTGTTATTTGTTGTCACTCGCTTTCGCTGAGACCTATGTAGTATGACAGTAATCGAATGAGTTTCTCACTCTCTACTAACGTTCAAGTCCCTTCCTCTACAATTTCCCATGTAATGATCAAAAGTTGCCGCTGGCTTTTCTTCCCGAGACCATTTGAATCGGGGCAGGGCATTTCATCTTTCATAATAATATAGAAGGTTAACCCAAAAAATAAAAAAAAAAACCCAAAATACTCAAGTAATAATCGCCTGAAATTGCAATATTCTAATTCTAATATGTAATCTCGATCTAGCATCATATAGTATATAGTATGTGTAAAGTGTATGGTAAAATCTTGAGTTTAGGCGTGACAAATTGTGACTAGTGTATGGTAAAGTATATGTTATCGAATACATGTATAGAAGTGCATTAAGAAATGTCTTTTAGAAAACTATGAAATTTAATAAGACTCAAAAGAACATCCAGAAGAAACTAAGCACAGTTATTATATTATAATAAGGCGATTAAATAATTATTGGAGACTATTCAAAATAATAATAATAATAATTGGAGAAGAAATTAATATTTTCCAGACTCAAAATAACTGCAAAATAAGTACTCGGCAAAGTAGAACGTTTTTTTATTATTATTATTACTTTTATATTATATTTTGTCAAAATTAATTATGGTTGTCTTTTTTTTTTTTTTTTTTTGACAGGAACACAACACAGAGACATCACACGACATCTAAAAAAATTATAGTAATTATGTTTATCTATTGTGCTATTATTTAATACATTTTTCTACAACTTGTAAATAATGCCATATATATAAAAGTTGTAAAAAAGTTGCATAAATCCTTTTTTCTGTCTATTACTTTACGATTTCTTCTCCCAACGACCAAATATGCTACAAAACTGAAAACTGAAGCCGGTAAAAAGGGATATGGAGTATGTTGCCATTGGAGTCATGAAAATTGGCAAATAATTGTTCGAAAACTTTTTGTTCGTTAGAAAAAGTTGCAGCATTCTTAGTGCGTAGTTTTTGTCATGGCTAACTATATCTGCATCACTTTTTTTTATTAAATAGACTATATTGTTATTAATGTGAACATCTCATTCCTAGTATTTCACCCTTAGAGCATTTATGCCCCTACAAATTTTTACTACATTTTTCTCAAATATTTCTTTTAGTTATATTCTCATGTTTTTAACGGCCGGATATATTTAAAAAATTTAATTTGTGAACCTCAAAATAGTATGAAAATACATAGTTGTATATATCATATGTTATTTTTTGTTTATTTAAAAAAATTAGGCAATTCCTACAGTGATATTTTAGAAATCAAGATATCATTCATTAGAAAATGTCATGATAGTAAAATATATAAAATAAAAACATGATAAAAATGAGTTACTTATGTTAGTGTAAAGATTAAAAATATAAAGAAGATAAGATTGGATACAATTAAATTGTGGTGTGATATATGCTTTATTAGATTGTTTAATTTTTTCATATTAATAGTTTATTATGTGTTTTATCATATTAAAATATTTATTTATGTTTAGAGATCGGAAGAGCACACGTTATAGGATTAAGGAAAAAACTCAAAAGAATCGACAACGGGCGGACTTTGCGAGAATCTTAGAGCTTGGGGACTAAGTCGTCAGATACCAAAACATAGGGGACTAAAAAAAAGAGAGCCTATGCGACCACCCCTATATTGGCAGAACTAGGTAGTGCACCACCTACCCTATGCGCCCGCACCAATACAGCACGCTTCCAGCAGTCTCCCAGGCGGCCGCACCATCCAGCCATGTGGCCGCAACCCCCTAGGCCCGCGGAATTACTTTGTTTTCCTTATTCCTATAGTATTCTTTTTATGGTAAAATTTGTACACGATTTTTATTCTTTTTCTTAGGGTTTTTAGACCTTATATAGAGGGGTCAAGTCTTAGGAATAGAAACACAACTTCATATTATTAATTACTTTTGCAACAAAGATAAGGTTGGAAGAAGATTTTCCTGAGTGAGCCTATAAGGCTAACTTTTCCCTTCTTCCAGTTCATGGAGATGTTGTTGCTATTTCTTACTTTTAATTAATTAATTCTAGTAACGTTGTTTCTTACTCTTTTGTGAAATTATTTGTGTTATTCTATTTTCCATGATTATGATTATTAATTGTTTGACCTAGTTTAGGCTTATTACATTGAACAATTGATTTTCTATCGCTAGAGTTGGGGGTTCAATCTGTAATCGTTGTTTCTCCTAATTCCCATAGCAACTAATGATTGTTAATCATTAAGGATAACACAACTTAAATTAAATAGATCGAACTTGTGAATTTATTCTTTAAATTAATTTATTTTCCTAATTCTTTATTCAATCGTTGTTCTAAATCTAGAGAGCTTATTCTAGATTGTCCAAACGATTAGGTCTAATTAAAGAGCTTATTTTAATTCGATACACTTAAGGGAAAATCCGGATAGCAGAGCTTAGTGTTACCTAGAATTAATAGTTTTGTAAGAAAGTAAGAACAATGTTGCAATTGATTACTATCTTTTATGTATCTCTTATGTGAAGTGCACAATTGAACCAAGAATTGGAGTTAACCTTCATGTTTTTATCTTCTTACTTGAACTTTTGTTTTAATTGATGTGATAGAATGTAGTGTCAATATAACTACTCTTTTTTTTTATGATCAGTAATAATAAAATAAAAAATAATATATTATGTCTTCAAAAATTTGGTCAATATTTAAACAATTGAAATAATAATTAAAAATCAAAAATAAATTTTTATTAGTTATAAATATGAAAAATTTATGAGAAAAATAAAGTGTATATATATATATATATATAATAAAAGCTTAAATATCATGAAAGAATAGATTACCAAAACAAAATAAACATCATAATGTTATGAATACAAAAAAAAAAAGGAAAAGAAAATTAAAAGAATTCTCATAAGTTTCTTTTGTAGGACTCTTTTATTGTTGAGATAATTACTACACAAGTAAACATTGATCACCAATATATATTGATGGTACAAGTGATTTTGTTGGTGATCATCTTTTCCATTTAAATTCTTCTTGTATAATTGAAAATATTTTAGCACTCACATGGATGTTCTTATAGTACTTCTATACTAATGTGATTATATGTATGCGCTTTATGTGATTGGATGTATCTAAAATTCTAAATGGCTTATATATATGTATATAAAATATATATATATATATATAGTCACATAATCCTTATGTGTGCCATAACCGAATTTGTATGGGTGTTGAAAAAGACTTCTGAAAAGGTGTTTGGCCCTTCAGAAGGTGGAAACTGGTCATTCGTCATTCAAGGGGATTTTCATTAATAATAGTAGTTGATTATCAGTGAATTATTCTACTCACTCACTCTCACAATGATAGATTTGTATTTTATCTGCATCAGTCCCATCAAACTGGGTCACTTTCCTTTTAATTTAAGGGTCACTTTCACACTAGCGGTTTCTAAAACCACGAATGAAACCACGAGTAGTTTTTTATATTTTATAACTGTATTGGTATATTGACAGAACTAATAATTAGTTCTTTAGAAATTTTACATGGATCAATATTGGTTTTTTTTTTAGTGCTAGAGCAATAATTTTTGTTTACACGAACTGATCTAGATTAATGCTGGTAATTAAATTGCATCAGATCACCGGGAAAAATTAATTTTATGTGTGATTATATATGTTGGTTATCATTTTTCATTACGTTATTTTCTTCAAGAACACCAATCTTTTAGATTAAGATCAAGGTCGGAAAGAGCATCCCAATTCAACAATGCACCACTGTTTGTGAAAATAGTAATGAGAGATAGATGTGGAAAAAGAGTGAGCAGAAGTAGAAAAAAGGGAGAGATAATACAATACTGTGAAATAACAGTGAAATAAAAAATAGTAGTAGGTATGAACTGAGATGCCTGGCTGTAGAAGAAGAAGAACCGTGGGTAAAAGTTTTTTTTTAATTTAAGTTAATTATTAGATTTTTATTTTTATATGTGGCTGTTCCTCATAGAAAAGTGTTGTATACACACTTTATGCCTTATAGACGCTCTAAGTTGTTGGTAGGTCAAGAAGTAAAAATAGGGATGGTAATTTGATTCAATCTTAACTGAAATTAGTAGGGTGCAATCCGAACGAGGCAAAAATGTCCACCCGACAAGTTGTGAATTTGATCTACCGTGCGCGCCGTGAACCAGTATTGGCTTCTTATAAGATTGAATCAAATGAATGGGTAAACATCTCCATGTATTCATGATTATTCACCTATCCTCTAATGTAAAAATGTCAATTAAATTGAAAGTCTAGATAAATAGCACTACTCTAAAAAATAAGTGAAAATATGAAAAATAACACCCCAAAAAAAAAAAAAAAAGAATTGAATAAACAAGACATATCAGGGCGAAAACATTGCCTTTACCCGAACTAATGATCCGTATGATCTGAGCTACTCCAATTTTGACAAGTCACAGAGCTGGGAAATTTCTACGGAGGGCAGGGAGGGCCAAGATTGACCTGACTTGAATCTGCCCTATTGCCATCCTTGCTCAAGATCAACAATGGAAGAACACATCTAGTCATTAATAGTTAATGAATGTGCATCAATACTCATGAAGCATTGTATGCACAAGAAAATACATCAGATTATCGACAGTAGACAACTATTGTATTTTTCCTCCCTTTGATGATGTGTGCAGTTCATTTTCTTCTATTTAAATTCTTTTTGAATGATCATACTTGAGAAGGCTCAATAGGCTTTAGCTCATCTGTATAATAATAGTTGAAAAGGACATATCATAAATGGATAATTTTTTGACAGCTAAGCTCTCCTGAGGTCCTCCTAAAATTGAAGCCTCTCTCTCTATATAAACTCTAGCCATGCACCCCCCTGACATACATCTCTCTTTTCCATTTCTCCCTTGTTGTGCCAGTTTGAAAGTAACAAAACTTTGTTCCTCCAACCATCAAATTTCCTTTCAGTTTCCACTTCTCTTGCACACAGCCCATAAGATCATACACAAAAGAGCAGGGAAAGAAAAAGAAAAAATGGCAGGTGGTGGCTTTGGTCCTGGCCCTGGAAATGGAAAAGAATATCCAGGGAACCTCACTCTTTATGTTACTCTCACTTGCATTGTTGCAGCCATGGGTGGTCTCATTTTCGGATATGATATTGGAATTTCAGGTATAAATTATAATCATAACCAGTTAGAGACAAGACTTTTTTGTCTGTTGTGCATATCTTTCCCTGCTCTGATACCATGTCAAATACGTTTACAGGTGGCGTGACGTCTATGGATTCTTTCTTGAAAGAGTTCTTTCCATCTGTGTATCGAAAGCAAAAGGCTGATGATTCCGCAAACCAGTACTGCAAATTCGACAGTCAGACTCTCACTATGTTTACTTCATCCTTGTATCTTGCTGCCCTTTTGTCATCCCTTGTGGCCTCGACTGTGACCCGAAAACTTGGAAGGAAACTGTCAATGCTTTTTGGCGGTGTTCTTTTCTGCGCCGGAGCATTGATCAATGGCTTTGCTCAAGCCGTTTGGATGCTGATTGTCGGCCGCATTCTCCTTGGTTTTGGCATTGGATTTGCCAATCAGGTATTTGTTCTCAAACCATCTTTTGTAAATGTTTAATGAACTTTAAACTTTGGGGGTAGAAGAGGAGCCAATTGACTCCACTTTGGTGGTAGCTCAGATCTGATCTGCAGGAATTAAATGAACTGATACTGAAAAAAGACTGGTACGTACTTCTCTGAATACTTTCCATATTTGCTTTTTTCTGTGGGATTATTGGTAGTTGCTATCATTATCTTCTGACATGAATTAAAATCTCAATCTGCTTAAAAAGATTGCTTCAACATGTTGTAACTTGTAAGCATCAGTTTCTCTCTTAATAATGTACCCCATTGTTCATTACTCATTAGGTGGTTGAAAGAAACCGAAAACTTGTCGAATGGGGTATATCAAATACACCTGTTCTGCTTTTCTTTGCCGGTAGCATCCCCTGTTTTTTATTTTCATCCAACAGGGCATGTCTATCCTTAAAACTAGATAAAATTCAGTTGTACTAGATAAAACCAGACAACATATAATATATAACTGGTGTAGACAACATATAATATATAACTGGTGTTTTCTTTCACCCGAACATGCAACCTAACTTGATACAAACAAATTAGATGTAAAATAAGCGTTACCCTCGTTGACAACAACATATTTTTCCCCTGTATTTCTTCACTTTTTACTTGAAAAAGATAGTTGAGTAACAAAACAATCTTTTGGTAAATGAATGCAGTCAGTGCCACTATACTTATCTGAGATGGCTCCCTACAAGTACAGAGGGGCACTTAATATTGGCTTTCAGTTGTCAATCACAATTGGGATTCTTGTGGCCAATGTTCTGAATTACTTTTTTGCTAAAATTCCTGGTGGATGGGGATGGAGATTGAGCTTGGGTGGTGCTATGGTTCCGGCCCTTATTATCACCGTTGGATCTTTAGTCCTTCCCGAGACACCAAACTCCATGATAGAGCGAGGGAGCCAAGACGAAGCAAAGGCTAAACTGAAAAGAATCCGGGGTGTTTCCAATGTTGATGAGGAGTTCAATGATTTACTTGCAGCTAGTGAGGCGTCGAGGATAGTCGAGCATCCATGGAGAAATCTTCTGGAGAGAAAGTATAGGCCTCATCTCACAATGGCAATTCTAATTCCCTTCTTTCAACAACTAACCGGGATTAATGTGATCATGTTTTATGCACCGGTTTTGTTCAAAACTATTGGATTTGGAAGTGAAGCTTCACTCATGTCGGCTGTGATTACCGGTAGTGTCAATGTGGTTGCAACGTTAGTTTCGATCTATGGAGTCGACAAGTGGGGAAGAAGGTTCCTTTTCCTTGAGGGTGGTTCACAAATGCTCGTCTGTCAAATCTTCGTGGCGATATGTATAGCTCTAAAATTCGGCGTAGATGGAAATCCAGGGGAGTTACCTAAGTGGTATGCCATTGTCGTTGTGCTTCTCATATGCATATATGTAGCTGGATTTGCTTGGTCATGGGGTCCTTTAGGTTGGTTGGTGCCTAGTGAAATTTTCCCACTGGAAATTCGATCGGCCGCACAAAGTATCACCGTTTCAGTGAACATGGTATTCACATTCGTTGTGGCTCAAGTTTTCTTAGCAATGCTGTGTCACTTGAAGTTTGGGTTGTTTCTTTTCTTTGCATTCTGCGTTGTAGTCATGACGACGTTTGTCTTCTTTTTCCTGCCCGAGACGAAGAATATTCCTATAGAAGAAATGGTGATTGTGTGGAAAGAACATTGGTTCTGGTCCAGGTTCATGGCCGAAGAGGATTATTACTCTAACGGGTCACTTGAAATGGAGAAAGGAGGAGGGCCATACAAGAAAGTATGAATAAATGTATGATGTTAACAGAAATGTTGAATTAATTAAAAGTGGGTAATGGAGGATTTACCCTTTTCTTCTATTGTATTTCTTTCTTTGTTTAGTCCTATCGAGAGGATGTTATTAGATATTACTTATTAACTGCTTCGCGTATGAAATTTGCGACTGATTCCTCCTTCAGGAAGCGTCACTATGAATTATTAGATTTGGGTATATGATTTTTCTTTTTTTTTTTTCGGATAATATAGAAGTTTTGATTTGTCATTTGTTATCCATTCATTCAATTTAAAAAGGTTAAGCAATTGAAACCATCGAACAGGATTTTGCTCCTACAAGTAATGTTGAGGATCCACTTAAAGACAAAATAAAGCTTTATGGGCGCAATGGATGCTTTGAAAACTTTGAACTCAAGATCTCTAGTTGGGCAGATTAGTAATTAGATTTAAGGGGGGGGGGGGGGGGGGGGGGGGGGGGGGGGGGGGGGGGGGGGGGGGGGGGGGGGGGGGGGGGGGGGGGGGGGGGGGGGGGGGGGGGGGGGGGGGGGGGGGGGGGGGGGGGGGGGGGGGGGG
>CAVNYN010245221.1:0-10416 GCA_963692815.1 Nyctanthes arbor-tristis | reverse complement strand
ATAAAACTTATAAATAAATGTTATAAAAATAACATCCAACACGGTCAGTTTGTTAATTATCAATTGATTACATAATTAAGACTATAAAGAACTATGAATTAAATAAATATAATAGAAGGCTAATTAATTTTAAAAGTCTAAGTTTATTTTTGACAATAGCAAAACAAAGTTAACGGTAAAATGGAGAAGTGAATGTTTTATACTCATTCATCCTTTTATATATTAGTGATTAAATGATGTGTGATTGTTTTATGTAAAAATTAGATTATCGACATATAGTATAGAGAAAAAAATCTAGATATCACCATTAGAATTCACACTGCAACAGAGAGGGCGTTCAAATAAGGTATGATGTAATTTAATAAACCCATGGCTTTGAAGGAATTTATCCGTCTTGAATTATGAAAGAGAGTTAAAGTAGGGAAGGGTATGATGTAATTTTCCAATTTCGTAAATTAAGAGATCGGAAGAGCGTCGATATCTAAATAAGTAAGATTCCAATGATACAATTACAAGTTCCCAATAAATAATAGACAGTCTTATCTTTTAAAAAAAGACAGTCTCAAAGAAAAGATAAGCAAAAGAAATCTGAATAGTGGTATCATCTGCTTTCTCTATGATCTATTACACACTTAACCACCACAACTTCCAACCAAACCAGACATTTGTAATTCCAATTTTTTCTGTGAGGTTTCCAAAATCACGTCAAAAAATAATCGGTATCCAACGAGTGCCTTTAAGGACAAAAGGATGGAAGGTTAAAAATGGAGAACCGATTAGACATGCATCTCTAAAAGTACAATCTGTAAAGTTATCTCGACTCTTGAGAAAGATTCATCTTCTTTGCACCGTAGTAGGCTGGCCCACCGGCTTGCCCATTAGCCTATTCCTCTGCATTGCTCATGGCTTGGGTGATAGCATTCATTACCATAAGCCCAAGAGGGATCAAATGCATCCACTGCCGGGAAAATACCATGTTATTATTTTCTGCTTTATTCAACATTTTCTTTTCAAGAACAATGAGGAAATGTAAGGGTGTACTTATTATTTATACTTGCATATTTAGCAAAAGACGGATCTCTCCAGTGGTGGTACTTCCCCCTCTCCATTGTCGCAAACTACTTCAATAAATACTGGAGTTCTGCTTAAAGATGAAAAAGTTAATTCAGTCGATAAACATTGACAATATAGGACGCCACATTTAATATATCATAAGTGGAAGATCTTTTTCAAGCAAGTTATTGTATTGTCAGCCATAAGACCAATTTCTTTTCTTTATTATTATCATTTTTTCTTTTTACTTTATTTTTTTGTTGGACGCCAAAAAGCAGCTAACCCGAGTGGCTAAAACTTCAAGACGCAAAAAAGGTCTCAAAAATAGTAGTTAAATCTATCAGATGAATCTCATGCCACCGAAAGATTGAAATTGAAAAGGAAGAGTAAGAGTAGCTTAATTTGGTGCCTCTTCACTGTTCTTCGAAACCGTGTGCTACTTGAAAGATCACTTTGCATACTGAAGTAAGAATGCAATTAATCGTCAATCAATTATTAGCAATCCCTTCCGGGACAAGAATAGACGGGAGAAAAGAACACTTACTAGTAATATATGTAATTGTAGCAATCACTTGGTTTTCCTGCACTCTTACTCCAGAATAAACACATAAAATATACCCCTGTAAAAATGGTGTCCAGGCTTACAATTTTCAATTATCGTGGAATATGGGCATGATCGATGAGAGCAAGATTTAACAGCCAAGATATTTATGCCTGCCTGGCAATTCAAATCCAACAACAGAGAATTAACAGAGAACTAGTGTGTGAAACAAGTGAGGCTACACCAAATCAAATTAGGCACACAAACTCATTAGACATTTCCAAGAGAAATCTGTTACAAAATCAAATTAGGACTTAATCCCAATCAACTTACAATCAGCTACATGAATCTTTCGCTTCCTCTCTCCCTCCGAATAGTCTACTGCCATTTTCCTCTTCCAGTACCACCGTTCTCAATCAATTACCTATAAGAAAATGTTGAAGAAATTCATTTCAGTGTTCCCATGAAAAAGGGAAAATCGTGAAAGAAAAATTGCCTGTAAACTTCATTATTATGATTCAGTAAAAATATAACCTCAGTAAGCTGAACAGTATTTGATGAGAACTTGCAGATCATTGTTTTCCAAATCCCGCTGTTCCTGCTCTATACCCTTTGCAGAAGCTGCGAGAGATTTAGAACAGTTTTTCAACTTCAACAATTGAAGCGTTGGTATTTCCCCCATACAAGAAGGGATCTCCTTCAAACGTCCGCAATATTCAATGAGTAGGCATTGAAGCCTTGGAAAGTGGTCACTCTCGGCTCTCCATTGCTCAAGATCCATAGTGTCAAGCATTAAATATTTCAGCTTACGAAATTGCTCTTCAGTTCATTGGCGTAGCCAGGACACAAAAGTGGGGAGACTCGGATCGAAAACTCGAAAAAAATCATATGTACTCTAAGTTTTCAAAAAAGTAAGCAAACTCAAGTCAAATGTATTACAAAATTTTGGGAAAACATAACTATAATCTGGGTATGTTATTAGGAAAGACATAACTATACGGTCATGAATAGACATTAAGTGTAACATCTTATGCTTAGAACACATTAGAGAACACGTTGTCACTTATTTATATTAATTAAGATGAAAATTGAATGTCACCAAATGGAACCAAAAAGGGGAAATGGATTATGCCGCAATGAGTCACAAATCCGTTTATCTATAATTTGAAATTCAAAATATCCGTGAAGAGTTGACTGATTGTTTACAACATATTGAGTGATAAATTTCATTTATAGTTTCTATCATGCTGTGATTATAATTTGAAGTCCAAAATATTTGTGACCAATTGGTTGATTAATTACGACAAATTGCTTATTGAAAAAAAAAATACTATATAAATTTTCCTTTATATAGTTTTCTTTTTTTTTTTTATTTACATTTTCATTTCTATAGTTTTCCATCATATTTTTACCAAAAAAAAAAAAAACCCAACATTGTTATGAGGTTCAGAATCATGAAGCACTAGTTTTCAATATACTACAAAGTCATGAAATATGATATAATCCATGAGCACTAGTCTGTAAATAGTTGGCTAATTAATTTGGTATGGCGGGTGGTTTCAAATCTTCTTTCTTCACAAAAAAAGAAAATAAAGAAAGAATTAACTTGGTTAAAAAAATGGGATGAATGTTTACCGCTAGGACTAGAAGAAAGATTTATGAGTTGGAAACTTGAATCAAGGAGAGGATATATATGGAATGAAAGCATTGATCAGGTTGAATTTAAAAATTCTAAATTTGGATTAGCTAGAAAATTGGGATAACTTAGCTTAATTTTTTTTTTAAAACTAACATAGCTTAATTTAGTTCATAATAATAAATATATATTTTTGCAATCATAATAATAAATATATTTATTCAATATACAGTTTTGCTTTATCTTATATATTGTAAACTGATAAAAATAAGAATATAGGATAATAGGTAATATAGTGTTCAAAAACCTTGATCTTTGTAAAAAAAATATAAATGCACCTGATTTTTGTCATTTTGGGGTCTAAAAGCCATTCTCATTGTAATTTTCCCTAAAAAATACAGTATCACAAATTAGCCCAATCAAGAAATAAACAAAATAAATCTTGATCCTAGCCATATGTAAGTACCCACAAGTTATGGCATGCATAATCTTATTGCAGGATGATTATGACTACTTTTCAATCTAAAACACATTCACCACTGATTGGTTTAGTGGATTGGATCTATGGACTTTCTTGCATGACTCTCACTATCTTTTTTTTATCAAGAATGATCCAACACATCAGACAAAGCAAGCCTATCAAGCTTGACTTCTTGTTTCTCAATCTCCTATTGTTGAACACCATTCTCACTAATATAAATATGAAATATTATATGGTCAATGGTCATTGCCTCAAGTCCTCAACCATATAAATATGAAATTCAAATATTCAACCATTCTCAACCTATGTATATCTAATATATGAGTCTTAAATTCCATATAAATCTAGAGATTAGAGGTAATTTGATTATTTGCTTAGATTAGGGCAAAATCAATTCTAGGATTTAGGAATTAGGGCTAGATATAAAACCTGATTAAAGCTACAATATGGATGAATCCGCCGCCCACAACCTCTCCGCCGGCGGCCGGCACTCGCCTGGGCCGCCTCGACTGGACGCCGCATCTTGATCGCTGCTACCTGCACCCACTCTCGGTCGCTGCCTCAAAACTTCTGCCAATCTGCCTTCAGCCTTCCCCGTTCCATTCCATCAGTTCGTTTAGGATTTGGGCTGGACTCTTTCTTTTTTTTTTTCACTTAAACTCCCTAGCCTATTTAGCCATTTAGCCCCCCGAGCCCAAATAACAAGTCCCTTGGCCCGGCCTTCAAAAAAAATTTTTTTTAATTTCTACAGGGGTTGGGCCGAGACAGCCTGGGCCAGGGCCCTGGAAGGCCCCCGGTCTCCGCCACTGCTTCAGTTGATTCCCACATTCAACCTTCAAAGGCCCCCTCTTTCAATTTCAACACTTGAAGATTGGGCAAAGAGCCAACAATTCCCGTATATTTCCATCGCAGGCCAAAATTACCATTTAAAGTTAACTTTTTGAGCTCAGGTGGGAATTCGAAAATACGCAGGAAAGAGGGCTCTGTTTCAAACAAGTCACATGATAATGAAAATGATTCCAGTTTCTTCAGACATGTGAGATTGTTGAGAGAGTAGTATTGCCAATCCGATTTGTCCTTATCATAACAGATACCTAGTTTCTTCAAATTCGGAATTCTTGGAAGAACCTCCATGGAACATTTGAAATTCACTACACAAGACAACGTTTGAAGGTTTTCCAAAACACGAGTCTCCTCAGGCGGATCAGGCAAACGTGGACACCCCACCTTCACATGTCTCAATTGGGGCATACTCCAAATTGGAATTTCTATTTCTGTGGGGGGCATAGCTAAGGTTTGCAAGTTTGGACATAGTGTGGATGAAAATTTAGCATTGAAACACACTTCATGGGGACAAGTAAAGTACCGTAAGTTTTGAGAGAGTAAACCATTTATTTCCAGTTCAGTAATGCCACCATCTGCTTCTCCTGTGTGAAATACTCTTAGTGGCCTAGAATTCACATGATTTATCAAGTACTGAAAATCCGGATCAAAAACTAACAAAGATCTAACTTGTAACGATGACAGCTTTTTGTTATCATATGGAAAAATATTAGCTGATTTTGGATAGATATTCAAGAGGCTCACGCTAGCACCTACTGGAATAAAAGAGAGACTTCCATCACTGATATGGTAAAGCATATCCTTGGCCTTCTTTATGCAAAAATTCCTTAAAACATCATGAATCTTGCATGTTTTAATTCTTCTCATAGAACTCCATTGATCAACCAATAGAAGATTTCTATCCACAAGATCCAGCAAGCATTTATGTGCTCTTTCTTCCAAGCTATTTGATCTCAGTGGTTCTACGATTTCATCAGCGATCCATAGCTTAATAAGTTCGGATATTTGGATGCTATAGTCTTCTGGAAGAAGTCCAACATAGAGAAAGCACTTTTTCAAATGTTCAGGTAAATGAGTATAACTTAAGGATAATATTTCTGAGCAACGATTATCACTTGAAATTATTCGTGAACTTAAATTTTCAGCAATATTTCTCCAGTAATATTGTGTACGGGGGAACCTTGAGAGGAGGCCTCCTATGATAATATAATTGCAAGGGGAAGTCCTCCACAACTTTGGACTATCTTCTTCCCAATTTCATTCAGTATAGGAGGGCAGCAATTTTCTCCAAAAACCTTGCTGCAAAACAAGTTCCAACTTGCATTTCCATCTGGAAAATGCATGTGGTGAAGATAAGATGAGTTAGCATAAATCGCCACGTTCTCGAGCCTGGTGGTCAACAAAATTCGACTAGAATTCTTGTCATCTGGAAATAATCGTCTCAACTCATCCCGAATCTCGGTATCCCATATGTCATCTATTACAATAATGTACGTTATACCCTTTAGACCCGTGCATAAATGTTCTTTTAAGTCTTCAACACTGGAGCTTTCACAATTCGGAAGCCTTTTCACAGAATCTAGAAGGCTTATAAGGACTTTTTTTCATGTCATAAGATTGGGAGACTGTTGTCCAAGCAAGAATTGGAAAGAATTCCAAAATAAACTTGTCCCTAAAAAGTTCTCTTGCTAGAGTAGTTTAACCAATACCACCCATTCCAACCAGAGAAATAACTTAGAGTCTATGTGATTCTCCTGCCAGTTGATTCTTGACCTCCAAGAAATCTGCATGAAGACCCAGTACACTAGAAGCAGCGGATCTGGATGAGCCAGCACCAGCTGGTGAATATATCCTTGGCCACAGATCTTGTGCACTACTCTTAAACTCTTCAATCTTCATCATCGTTTGCTTTATGAAATCAATTTTTTCTTTTAGTTCCATCAAGCATTGAGGTGAGAAGATTAAGTCATAATCTGTAAAGTAGGGTTGGGTGAGATATTTTAGTTTCTGTGCTGCTTTTTCAATTTGATTCTCCAAAGATTTTGCTCTTTTGCATCCTTCTCGTGGGTAAGTTTCAAGCACATCTTGTGAGAGGCTAACATCTTTTAGGAGATCACGAGCACCTTTTGAACTCCTTAGAGCTGCCCTATGAAGATCGTCTGCAAATTGAAGAGGATCCAGGCAATAAGGACGGGCATAAGAATTTGTATAAACAGCCGCGTGGTGGTGCCTAGTCGTCAGCAAGATGCGACTTCCATTGTGGTCATTTGGTAATAATTCGATCAAATGATCCCAAACCGTCGTATCCGACAAGTCATCTAGTACAACCAAAATACCTCTGACCCTTCAGACGACTGTACAAATATTCTCCTAATTGTGCTGGGCTCTCTTGATGCATCGCCTTAGTGAAAATTTTCATGGAATTTAGAAGGTCAACTACAGTTTCTCGCACAGAATAAGTTTGAGATGCTGTTGTACTCCAAGCACCAACACGAATAGGCAAAACGCCGCTAGCGTCCCTATAATTTTTGTTAGGATCAATATATTTATAAACTAATTCGGCAAAAGTAGTATTGCAAATTTCATTCGTGCCAACAACAGATAACGTTTTGAGTTGATGTCCATCATGATATAATCTGTTAACCAGTTCTGTCGTGATATTAAAGCAATCATGCGTCGGATGGCTATGGAGTCGATTATTCAAAAAAATTGACGATGGAACTCGTACTCCGGAGAACTCGTTCTGAATCAGAATCTCCATCAACTCTTCTCTTGTGGAATCAATTTCTTTTCCCGTTAATAGGCTATAAGTGATTGTTTTCCCATCATTGCTTACGAGTCGTTCCATAATTTGTGATTGAATGACATCTCGTACTCTATATGCAGCATCTATGATTTCACCCTCCAAATATTCTATGATTTCATTGCTTTCTGTTGAAGTAATCAGTATCAGTAAGAGAATCTCGTAAGCAACTAAAAAACCTCTTTGAGAAGAGACTCGATTTCTCGTCTGTTGCAAAGAATCAAGCATTGATGCTGCAGTATACTCTCCAGAATCTCGCAAACAGAAACAATTGCAGCGGCAACAGCCATTTCCGATCAGATCTCAAGTCAAACTCAAAACTGTATGCAATGTTTCTTTTTTCTAACGATAAATTCAAAAGCATATATACATATTATACATATATATGATACGATTACAGCAAGCGTAATACGTGAATTCATTTCAAAATTTTAATATATAAAAAGTTTACTATATGACTTTTATTTTTCTCCGGTCTTTTTAAAATTAATTTATTTCAATCCTACAATAATATCTATAATTTCTTAATTACAGCTGGTTACAACTCCGAGTTCCTTTTTCTTATAAAATCAGAATTTTTGAGAAAATGTAAACTAAAATAAAATAAACTAATCCTACTCCAAGATCTTAAAATTTAATATTTGAATAATAATTCAGGTAGTAGGTGGGGTCACTGTTAATCACTTCTAATCTAATGTAATCTATCTAATCATCTAATATAAAAAAGAGTTCTGTTCTCACAGTACAAAGTTGGGTCACCCTAAATGTTTTTTAATTTTCCTTTTCTTTTCATTCCTTTTATTTTTTTAAACTATTTTTTACATCTATGTGTTGCATGGATTTAATCCTACGACAATATATAAATAAACTGAAGCTATAGTACATATATAAGGTAATTTAAATAATTACGTAAAAGCAGTAATTAAACTAACCATTTTAAATACTTCAAATCATTTTTTTTATATTACAAATATTGAAATGTTTTTTTATTGTCATCATTTGCCATTTTATTTATTAATTTTCCATCCTGATTATATATCAAGATTTTTTAGTTTGGAATGATTTGTAACCCTGGAAACTACTATATAAAATTGTCGATGACTGAATACTATTTCCAGGGAAATTTCCACGTAAGAAAGTTCTGACCTTGACTTTTGGTTATTGTATGACCAATGGATTTCGAATGGTACTCTAACAAACGACAAAGTCAATGACATCTTTACAATAATTATTTTGTCACAGGCATTACTTCTAATAAAATGATAATCTGGACCATATAATGTGAAAACTGGAGGTAAACTAACATTGTTGAGCTTAGAATCTTTACAATAATTATTTTCTCACAAGCATTACTTCTAATAAAATGATAATCTTGACTATATAATAATGTGAAAACGGGAGGTAAACTAACATCGTTGAGTTTAGAATCTTTTTTATGTAAACGAAAACATCGAATTATATGCCCGGATATATTCTCACTAAAATACTTACTTATCTCATTGTTTCCACACAACATATGTTTAACATCATGTGGAGGATGCCAAGATCCTTGTAGTTTGATGGCATACTAGTCAAATTCTTAAACCCTTGATCAACAGTTTGATTCCCCAACCTACAATCTCTCTTGTAATCTCAAAAAAAAAAATCATGTGGAGGATCGATTCAAGGTGGTCCACCTTCTCACGTATACAACACAGCGAAAACTTAAGGGATCAACATATTTTGTTACACTTTTTTGTTTTCTCTTCAGACCAAAATTTAGCTTTATAAAACCCCATTTGTAGGAAAGATCTTTTAAGTCCACGTATTATGCTAATTTATGCAATGAACACATTATATAGAAGCATAAAAAAATTAAAGAATCAAACTTGCATAATATAGTAAGTGTTTGGCAACTATGTTGATTATTTGTTTGATTATAGTCTGCTACGTGGCCTCATTTTATTGGTTGTTTTTTATAAAAAGTAAAAAATTGTGACTTGACTTTTTGAAAAAAGTAAAACTAATGAAATGATGCCGTGTGGCCGATTATAATCAAATTTGATTATAAACAACCTAGATCCCAAAGAGTTGATAATCTTCACTTTCTGAATGAATTATGCAAATATTTAATGAAACTATTGCCATAACTTGATAAAATAAAAGCATGCATGAAAAAAATTCATGCAAAATAATTGAAGTTAAAAGTTTATCTATGAAATAAGAACTAATTAAGTTAAATAATGATGGTAATGATTACATAGAGGTGAATTACATTGGCATTTGATGTCATGTCAACAATTTACATAACAATAAATAATGTAAATATAATAAATACGCACACATAAAAACACTATTCCATGTCATTAATCCACGCCACTTTAATTTAACGGTCCAAATTAAATCTTGTAATTAGCACATCTTTTATTTAACCTCCAAATCGTCCCATACCTACCTTATAAAATTTCTCTCACTTAAATATCTCCCTCTTCTCTCTCCAAGATATTTGCATACGAGCCTTCACCATTTATCACCTAGCACTTATCTACCCCAAAAGCATATGAAAAGAACAAATCGAACATTACAAGGTACATGGTTTTCTATTAAAATTGATTGTGTGATATGATTACGTGAAAAGAACAATAAAAATCTATAACTTCTTTGTTCCAACTTTCAACATGTAAATCTTCGTATCCATATAAATTGATTGGAGGAAGATTCATAAAATGCGGCCGTGTTTGGAGAAAACACACCCTGGTTACGTTATGTGCATTCAGCGCAATACTTCTTGAGTAACTAAATAAAAGTAGCACAATAGTAGAGAAGTAAAATTCCACACGTTTGAAAAATGTGCTTAAAACGGTTAAAAGAGAAATTGTTAATATATCGACCTAATTTATGACATCGTACGTCTAAAGGTTAATATAGGTGATACTCCAAGAACTCAATTCTCCATAGCTGGTGATCATTGAGTGATGGTTAACATTCCACATTCATGTTAGAAAAAGGAAACCCAACAAAAAGGAAAAAATGTATTTCTTTTTTTTTTTTTTTTTGGGGGGGGGGGGGGGGGGGGGGGT